>CM042255.1:3135824-3233324 GCA_023566225.1 Romanogobio albipinnatus
AAATATAGAAAAAAACCTGTAAACATTTTTCCACCTTATACATGTTGTAGGACGCCTCTAATGCAGAAATACATTTTTTTTTTTACATTTTCGACATTTTTGTACGTTTTTAGGGGAATGTTGTAATATTGCAACGTTGGGCCTGTTGGGTAGCAGAATTTCAGTGATTTCACTCACTGTCTGAATAAATGTAGAGAACATCTAAGGGTTCATTTGCAGGGTGCAATGATTATATTAGTAGCATATGTATACACTAATAATCACACAAAAAAGTCTTATTTTTATGAAACATAATTTATTATAAAAAATAAGTTTAGATTGTATTTACAAAACATGATGAACTGAATGAAAACTTTGGCATTTATGTGATTTAGCTATGTTCATATCCATATTCAGTTATGATAGTCCCAAAGGCAGTTCTTGTCCTCAGAGAAGCAGAGGTGGACATTGCACTTGCTGCAAAGTGTGTTGGTGTAGCCTTTACCACAGTGTCTGCGGCATCCTCCATTTTCTCCATATCTTCCGACACAAACTTTCAGAAATACTCCAGTGGTGTATTAAAGGATTAGTTCACTTTTAAATAAACTTTTGCTGATAATTTACTCACCCCCATGTCATCCAAGATGCCAATGTCTTTCTTTCTGTCGTTTAAATGCCACGGCCTACCTGAGCATTGTTTCTGACCATGTCCATCCCTTTATGACCAGCATGTGCCCATCCTCTGATGGCTACTTCCAGCAGGATAATGCTCCATGTCACAAAGCTCCAATCATTTCAAATTGGTTTCTTGAACATGACGATGAGTTCACTGGACTAAAATGGCCCCCACAGTCCCCAGATCTCAACCCAATAGAGCATATTTGGGATGTGGTGGAACGGGAGCTTCGTGCCCTGGATGTGCATCCCACAAATCTCCATCAACTGCAAGATGCTATCCTATCAATATGGGCCAACATTTCTAAAGAATGCTTTCAGCTCCTTGTTGAATCAATGCCACGTAGAATTAAGGCAGTTCTGAAGGAGAAAGGGGGTCAAACACAGTATTAGTGGTGCTGTTCCTAATAATCCTTTAGGTGAGTGTACATCAATCCTTTTTAAAGTTACAAAAGTGATTCAGTCAAGAGCAGTGAGTTATGTATCATTTTGAGAGCCTGATTACAAAAACAAAAGTCTTGACATTAAAATCCATGTCCCAAACACACAATTATGATGTTCTCATTGTATTTTTATGTAGCCGATATGACAGACTTGTGCTGCACATGTTGCTCTGAACTGTATGTTCCTTTTTTGAAGTGATTCCAATCATATTTCAAGCAATTTAAAACCATCATGGCGAACAGTGTCTCAGCTTAAGGAAATATTATTTATCAGCTTTAATATACCAGTCAAATTTTTTTATTGGCCTGATAACAATAACATTAAAAACGAACATATATCGGCCGACACTGATATGGTGACCGACATGTCATGCATCCCTAGTTGTTTAATTAACATTAAGAACACAGGAATATTAGGCTGCTGTCACTTTAAGAGCGAATGCACGGATCCAATTAACTGATACTGATACACATGCGTTGTCTTTCTCGACTGTTTACATTCACTAAAGACATAACACACTATCTGTTCTAGGGTATTTGCCAAGACAGGCACGTTGACATCATTTTTGTGTGAAATTGTCCGTTCAAGCGCAAGAAGACGTGAAATAGAAACCAATTCAGTATTCGCATTCCCAATACTGAACTGAGCTCTCTTTCGCGTCTTCTTTTGCTTTAATATTTACATTGGCAAGGCTTAAAAACACATGCAACTGACAAACTTTCAGGCCTGATCAGGACAGTGACTGTTCTGTCAGCTCTTGGCCGTCGAGCAGTCCTATTGTCGAGCTTCAGATCTAGCGCGTCAGTTCAAAAAGCCTCTCTCTTTCTCTTAAGTCGAATTTGCGTGTGTGAGATAAAGCGACAGAGGGCAGTCTCATTCAGGCGACGGTGCGTAAAGCTCAGCAGGCAATGAAACTATACCTGCACTAAACGTATTGTTTGCCTCAAACGGAATCACAGGCGAGTGAAATGAAGCCATGAAATTTGGTCGCATATGTGAGTGATTTACTCGCATTGTACAGGGTTGGATCAAATGTGTCCATACATGATATGCTGCATAATTATAGACATGGAAGTATATCCCTGATCAGTTTTTGATATTCATGGCATTATCTTCACCGGCCCCACGTAAGGCTGCTGCTCAGGAACAGAGGAGCTTCTGTTGATTACACTGTGAAATCTGCTGTTTGATTAGATAACACATCTTTACATTGCCATCAAGTCTCCATTAGACATGCAAAACGCCAATGAATTTCCTTCTTGGTAGAAGAGATATGCAAATAGAAATGAGTTGAAGGTCAGAAGACACAGGGCGTGAAGTGCCAGAGAAATCAGATGAGCCTGTGATCTCTTGTTCTGGATGGTGTAAAGGCCGCTGGGCAGCAGCAGCAGGACGGAGAGATGAAGACAAACAAATCTGACTGAAGCTAATAGAGCGCTGAATCCGTCGCCGCAGTTTTCAGTGAGTCCGTGTTTTAAAGCACCAGAGGTCAGTCAACAAGCCACGGGACTGTCTGCTCAGCTGGGTGAACGCTACAACTGAGTGAATCTGAGCATGCCATCTTAGCACTAAGATATATACACAGGGCAGTTTACTGATGGCAAATGAATGAGCTGAAATTAAAGGGGTCGTGAACTGCATTATTGTATTGTTTTATAATGTTTCCTGGGGTGCACTTATAATGTTGGTACGATTTTTACATCAAAAATTGTCATAATTTAGAAATAAAAGTTTTTTCCTACCCTGAACACTCTGTTTGAAGGGGCGCGTCTGATTACGCCCACTGCTGCACTCTTGGCTGCTGTGAGACTACAGTGTAAACGACCACTGCTGTGATTGGCTGCTGTGAGACTACAGTGTAAACACCCACTGCTGTGATTGGCTGCTGTGAGACTTCAGTGTAAACACCCACTGCGGTGATTGGCTGCTGTGAGACTTAAGTGTAAACACCCACTGCTGTGATTGGCTGCTGTGAGACTTCAGTGTAATGTTATTTTTAGTTCAGTGATTCTGTATCGCTCTTCTCTCCTCGTCATCTCACTAACACTCCAGTGGTCGGGCCGAAGTTGCGTTGATGAAGTAGGTGTTGATCTTCTTCTGGTCTTTCACCATCTATTTTAGGCTCGTTCCACACCGAGTCGTTCTCTGGGCTTGGTTACAATAAAAGCTGTTAGTTTCAACAAAAAACATTAAACTTTTTATGCATTTTGGACGTTCATTTACACAACAATGGCGTTTTGGGAAAACGCTAACTTTTGAAAATGGGTTTCATAGTGCAAGTTTTTGAAAACGGTCTCCATGTGAACATGCGTATTATATGTTTAGTCTAGAGCAGGGGTCGGGAACCTTTTTTGACCAAAGAGCCATTTTTTCATTTTTGGTTAATGCATTTTTCCAAAAGAGCCACAGTAAAAAATAATATAAAATTATTATTAAAAAACATGCTTTTTTTTCCCCAATAAAATTTGAACAATAGTAATTATTAGGTCCATAACTAAAAACAAACACATATGCAGCAAACAATAAATAAGTTGCAATATGGAATTAATTGTGCAGGGCTTTGTGAGGTTGAGTTATAAATCCTCTTAGTGTTTGTGAATGCACACAGTGCTTACATCTACTGTGTTTACGTGAATACTCGACTTGGCATTTTGATATATTTCTGTAGCCTATTAATTTGACGTGCAGCCGAGGACAAAGCTGTGCTTGTCCGTGTTGCACTCGGAGCATGTGCACAGCATCCTGTCAGTAACTTATCACGCTTTCGCGACTTATCACGCTTTTATAATTTATTTCCGTCAACTGAAATCTGCGTGGATTATCATAACTACACATTTATTTATCACAAGGGTCTCTACGGCAAAAGCGAAAGTACCTGCGAGTGAAATGTTTCGAAATGTCTCTTTTCACAGCAGACCACCAGTTTCAATAAAAGGATATATTAACGTTTATATAGCCTACTTTTACATTTTCGCTGCTGTTCTAAAAATAGTTTTCGGTTACCTTTAACAAGCCACAGCTGCTTGAATCCCAGAGCAGAAGCTGTTACCACAGATTCGTAAGTGGGTATTGATTGCTGTCGCGACTCGTGACACTCGCGAACAGCACTGAACACGCGCGGCCGGTACAACTTCAATATTAACTATTATCATACGTTTCATTAACGGTAGGCTGTACAACAAGGGAATTGTAATAGGCTGCTTTTTTCTGCAGAGAGCGGATCTCTGTTGATGTGTCTCATTTTTTTTCTATCGATCATTTGTTGGTAAAGGGTGAGAGACCTGAGCCACATTATTTTTGTCAAAGAGCCAGGTTTGGCTCGCGAGCCATAGGTTCCCGACCACTGGTCTAGAGTGTTTCATCGCCATCTACTGGCCTGGCAGCAGAATACAGCGTTTTAGTCGTTTCTGCGGATCCTTGTGAATGGGGATCGTTTTGTCAATGTTGTCGTCAGTATGCGAAAAACTCAAAGAAAATACTTCTCCATTTTAAGCACATCGTTGTCATGTAAACACACCATAAATTATTTTAGCAGGCTCCTCCCACTAGTGGGCGGTGTCATTTTCATACTACAAAATTTACTTTAATTTTCTAATCTTGACAAAATACATATCGTTGGAGAGGTCTAAGACTCGATATTCCACATTTCGTGACTGTTTTGTGATAGAACTGATATATTTAGCAAAACGTGGAGGAAGCAACGTTATATAATTTTGCAGAAATGTCGCCACAGGTACGTTTCTCCAATGAGCCCTGGATATGTTAATATTAACAGTGTATCCGAAATGTGTAACTGCATTGAATCTAGCAAACACAAGATTGAATGTGAAACTCAAGTCAGAGTTAGAGAGAACAATGCTCCTGGCAAACAAATGTTTATGCAGAAATGCAATTCAATGCAAGTCATGGTCTAATATGATTATTCTCTCTGAAATGTGCTTCATGGTAGACATGTGTGTGTGAAAGAAAGTGAAAAGAAGAAGAGCTATATGGGAAAAAAAATAGTGCGTGAGACCTTTCACGTGGAAAAAGGAGATATTTGAGGATTAACTCAGATTTATGGCATGTCATAACAATTTATCCGTTTCAGCTCTGACCTTTCGCTTAGCACTCGAGTGATAGATGTACTTCATTACCATGTTTGAAAAGTACCAAACCGAACACCTTCCTCTCAGAGGCGTCAATGATTGATCAGCGCAGGATTGTGGGTAAAACGGACAGGTTTGCGAATGGATATGACCTTGATGTCATGTTAACTGACAGCCTTGACATTGAGGGTGTACAGACATGTTTGAAAGCCACAACAGAATATCTCCCAATAATCCCAAATGTTAGATGATGTAGTTTCCAGTTTAGGGTGTGATTATTCGATAAATGCAGTATGAAATAAGAAAATTGGTCATGTTTATGGCCATGTGAGCATAGGCGTCGATTTCGGGGGGGACGGGGGGGACGCGTACCCACCAGATTTCGTCATGAGTCCTTTTGTACCCACCACTTTTTTTTTTTTTTTTTAAACCTCGAGTTCAATTTTACGGTGAAGCATTGCTGCCACACACATATTATTTTTTCCACTCAATTGTGTCGTAATAACGATATCTTATGTCGTTAACGACATCTTTTCTCATAATAACGAGATCTTATGTCGTTTTAACGACATCTTTTGTCGTAAAAACGTTTGAAAAGCAGAAGCAAGCTCCGTAAAATAGGCTCTTCCGCTGCCTATATCCGTGGCAGTGCCCATAGCACGAAATTGTTGTAATGTATTGATGTAGCCTACAGTTCTTAACAGCCATGGGTAGCAGGTGCCATGGACCGCTCATGATTAGCGTAATGACGGACCCCGGTGCAGCCACAAATATCAGAACTATCTATAGGCCTACTGTAATTAAGACATTCAAGAAATGTATTAATAAGAAAGACGCTTTCAGCCTTACTCAAAGTAGAGCCCTACATTTCTGCCCGAGCCCGACGGCCCCGACTTTTTACGCCCCTAGGGCCGGGCTTCGGGCCAATTTTCCAGTCATAGCCTACCTCAGACGCGGGCCGGGCTTCGGGCCTTTTTAGGCTATAGGACGGCGCTATGCAACACGCATCGCCGCAAATGAGTAAAGCAAGCCAACACGCAAACTGCCACAAGTGAAACTGAAAATAAGCGAAGTCTAGATGCTCAAAAGCACAATCATCTTCATTCAAACTAATGAGACTAAAGGCTCTTACAGTGCTCAGGTCGCTCGTTCTCATAATGCGGTCTTTGATGTTGAAATGAGCTGATGAATAAAATGCTCATATCTGTTGCTTTCGTTGACATGAACTCCGTTAAATGTGCATATAGCACGGGAATTGAAGATCGGATTTATATTCATTTTTCGTGGATAGGTGTAGCCAAAGGTTAGACAACCAGCATGTTTTTTTAATTATTTGTTTAGATTGTGTAGCCCGTTTCGTTTGCGCGCCGTTGCGATCTGCCTGCCTCATCTTGTCAAAAATGCCTTTTTACTGTGATGGTGGTGATAGAGACTAAACGATTAAACGATGCTTTAAGTGTTTTATATGGATTTTATAAGCAAGACAAGTCAAGTGTTGATTTCAGAGGCTAAAGCGTTGGGTTAACTCATGTCGGCCGCTGGCCGCTTGGTTTCACTTTAAAAAGCAAAAACTTTAGTTTAACAAACAAAAACAAAAATTTTCTAAATTAACTTAAAGAAACGAAACAAAATATAACTACTTTGACATTATAAACAAAACGGAACTATTTTAATGGCTGCAACTAATGTGTAATAGGGAGGATAAAAAAAAAACACAGGCTCCAGTGGGACTCTGATAACGAAGTGGTAAAAAAATTTGCAAAAATGAAAAATATTAAAGAATTCACGGGGCGCTTTCGTCGGCATGAGTAAGATAGGCTATAAGACCCGCAATATGTCTCTCAGCTGACATTTTTATTTATTTACATTAGTAAGCGACAGGACAGTCTTTCAAAACATGACCTGCGCGAAAGAGAAAAAAAAATAATGCATCATGTACCCAGCACTTCTGAAAATGCACTTCTGATGCGTCTCTGTCCCCAGCACATTTCAAACCAAACTGACGCCCATGCATGTGAGAGTATTTATTTCTGTAAGCATATCAAATTTATTTCACTCAGCTGCTTCAAACGTGCCAACAAGATGTCACAACAGTTTATACATTTTCAGTTACAGTGAAAGTCTTATTTACACAGACAACCGTATTCCCTAACACTTCAGGTACACCACAACCGAATATTCTTTCAATATGTTTTAGGCAAAACGACATCTTTTTAACCAATCAGTCCTGTATAACGAGGCTCGTTTAGGCTCATGATCATTAGGCACCAATGAGTCATCTTTGTTAGTGATACCGTAGCCCTTAAGCCGGGTGCACACTGTGCGATTTTGGCCACGATTTGGCCGTCTGAGACAAATTTTGAAATCCTAAAAGATTTCTCTGATCCTAGGCTAAAATCTGAAGTCTTTGATCCTTAGTTTGACATGTGCACCGACAACCGATTAATGACCGTTGCGATCAAATTTGACCTCGGACAAAATTCTGGCAGTGTCAGAACATTTGAGGCGCAAAACTCAGTCCGTACGAGTCTCTTGCTTGCGTCCGTTTTTTGCGTCTGACTGTCGTACAGTCTGACATAATGACAACTGAGATCCTATGTATTACATCGGGGATCATGTTCGTACAGTCTGACAAGCAACAGTGTGCAGGACCCTTTAAATAGAGGAACTGACAGATATCCATCAAATAAACTTTTATTGTACTAAGCTATCAAAGACACCTGAGTCTGGCAGACAGATAGTTTTAGCAGAGCTATATTAAAGGGGTCATAAACCGTATTGTTGTATAATGTTCCTTGGGGTGCACTTATAATGTTAGTATGATTTTGACATCAAAAATTGTCATAATTTAGAAATAAAAGGCATTTTTTTAGCCTCTGATTTGAACGCTCTGTTTGAAGGGGGCAAACGCCCACTGCTGCGATTGGCTGCTTGAGACTTCAGTGTAAATGCCCACTGCTGTGATTGGCTGCTGTGAGACTTCAGTGTAAACGCCCACTGCTGTGATTGGCCACTGTGAGACTTCAGTGTAAATGCCCACTGCTGTGATTGGCCGCTGGAAGACTTTAGTGTAAACGCCCACTGCTGTGATTGATCGCTGTGAGACTTCAGTGCAAACACCCACTGCTGTGATTGGCTGCTGTGAGACTTCAGTGTAAACGCCCACTGCTGTGATTGGCCACTGTGAGACTTTAGTGTAAACGCCCACTGCTGTGATTGGCTGCTGTGAGACTTCAGTGCAAACGCCCACTGCTGTGATTGGCCGCTGTGAGACTTCAGTGTAAACGCCGACTGCTGTGATTGGCAGCTGTGAGACTTCAGTGTAAATGCCCACTGCTGTGATTGGCTGCTGTGAGACTTCAGTGCAAACGCCCACTGCTGTGATTGGTTGACATCTTTGCATATGAAATAGCTAGTATTACATGTGGAACTCTTTACTATTACAGCTCTCAAGGTTAACTAATTATGAAAAGTGTTGATTATAGCATTATTTAGATTGTGGTATGGAAAGTTGCAGTGTTGATCATTTCTGCACACTAAATAATGTTCAACTGAGATATTCATATTGTTGAGAATAAAAAAGCACATTCCAAGCATTAGGATCCTTTGGAAGGTCATGTTATTTTTAGTCCGTTCATCTCTCCTCATCATCTCACTAACACTCCAGTGGGCGGGGCCAAAGTTGTGATGATGAAATAGGCATTGATTTTCATCCACAACGAGTCGTTCTCTGGGCTTGGTTACAATAAAAACTGTTTTTTGGACTAACAAGGAAGTTTTCAGTTCTGAAACCTACAGGATATTCTTATAGTATGATGACCTTTTATGTCAAACGCTAAAGAAAAAGGTGATTTCTCAGTTCATGAGCGCTTTAAAAAGCAATGAAACAATCTAAAGTGAAATACTACATCACTTTAAAAAGTGCTGGGTTGTTTTGACCCATGTTTGGGTCAAGCGTGGACAAACCCAACCGTTGGGTGTAAAAATTGAAACAACCCAGCTGTTTTACTTTTAGTTTTTTTAGCACATCAAGTTCAACTAAATGAGAATGGGAAATATTTAATTGGCAACTAGTTAAAAAAGTTCAAGATATTTTACTTCGTTATAATTTTCATAAACCCTGCTTCCTCAACACAAATGTAATTCAAATTGTGCATTTCCAGTTCACTTCAGTGAGGTAGTGCGAGCAGACACAATGAAGATTTGAGGATTCATGCGCTCGTCTTTCTAACCCAAGAGTGTGGCCTTTGGTTTAAATGTTTCCCCCGAGAGCAGACAAGACCATCACAGAACACACTGCAGGCTTTTGTCATACGTGTGTGAGATTGTCAAGTTCCTACGGTGGTGCTCAGAAGTTAGCGGCGGTCAGCGTCAGTTACTGTTCTCCATTCGATGCGGTAAGACTCCTCTCAGCGGGCAGCTCTGATCCGTCATGTAGAGGGATGTCTCCTAATGACTTATTCATATCATATTTCCTCTTCTCATCAGTCAAGCAAAGCCTTGTATACGCTGCCTCCGTTCGCTGTCATCTTTTGCACTGCCTCCGTGCCGGATACAAGAAACAATCTTCCTCCCGCTCGAGGGGTCTTAAAGAGTGGCTCAGCGGGTGGGCTGTGTTTGCATAATTTTATTGCCAGTAAGGCATAAACAGTCACTACCACACTTGATTAATCATGGTTCTCATTTTCCCCGCCGTCTTTCATAGACATAAGTGCTGGCAGAGCCGCGTGGGAATTAATGTGTCAGTTTAAAACATGCTTGTTAATCCCTCACCGCCAAAAGAAGCTGCGATGCATCTGAAGGGACTAAATGAGAATGTTTACCTTTTGTCTTTCATTGTAAATCGCAGGATTACAGTGAATTAATTGGGATCCCCGCGATGAACGACTGTCCAGAAGTGCAAATCACAAACACGTCCGTGCATAAATGCAAACCGGCTCCCCGTTGCCTTCGGTTGTATCCAGCTAATTGAATTCCTCTGGTGTGTCTTCACAGGCGACACGTGCACCATGGCGGAGTACAACAAGTTGAAGAGCATGCTCCTGGATATGCAGCCCAGGACCTCCACGGACGGGGAACCGAACGCTATGGACCAGAGGAGGACTCTGGTGGACACCATGTTCAAGTATATAGATCGAAACCAGGACGGCCGTCTGAGCAGTGAGGAGCTGGCAGAGGTAAGAGGACCGATAGCAAGTGAGGGATACTGTACTTCTCTCTGAAAGGGTTTAATAATGACCGTCGGATTGCACATTATCCTGCTTATGGAAGTACTTCAGAAAGTCATTATTTACACACCCTCATGTCCAAACTGTGGATCCCGACGTTAAAGAATAATTATATGACAGTTTATAGTCACCCTGTCTGTCAAGCTCCACAAGACAGCCATCTTATGATGCTTTGTGTGAGGAAAAGACCCAATTTTAAGTTGTTATACAAGGTTTAGGATTAGAAACTGACTGTACACTCTCAGAAACAGGTTTAATGTGGTTCTATATTCTTGACTCAAAGTGCAAAATAGCGTGCCTTGTTGACAAGCTACACTAGCTCCGCCCAACAATGGTTTGGCCACACCAAAGATAAAAAAACGCACACTTTCAATGTCTTCAGTGGTGTAGTTTGTAGAGTGTTAGACTTGTGGATCTTGGTTTTGACTCGATCGACCCAGGTTCGAATCCACCTTTTGCTGAGCTCGCTATTCTCCCTTTTCCCATCCCATATCATATTGGAAAGGCATTTACTTTCAAGAAAATGTTCTAAAAGTGGAAATAAAGTGCCTAAAGTAATGTTTAATAATATTATTGGGTAGGTTTAGGGGTCGGGGTAGGGATGGCTTTTATTGTCCAGGCGGCATCCATTTAATAATTTTAATAAATATAATAATTTACGCTCTGTTATTATTGCATCCTGTTAATGTATAAAAATACTGAGGTGCATGTATCTGTCAAAATAAAGTATCAATAGCATCTAATTACTATTTACACATATTGCAAAGAACTGCTACTTGCACATGGTGTAAATAGAATATATCACTAAGAAAATAATTTTGCCGACGAAATTCGAAATTCTTCATGCCAAAAAGGTGCTGGTAAGGTGAAACGTCTTAAAGGGATAGTTCACCCAAAAATGTTTATTCTGTCATTAATTCCTCTCCCTCATGTCGTTCCAAACCCGCAAGCTCTCTGACCCCTCCATTGGCACTTTCAAGGTCCAGAAAGGAAGTAAAGACATAGTGGTAGACAAAGTAGTCCATGTGACTCCAGTGGTTCAACCTTAATGTCATGAAGCCATGAGAATGAGACTTTAGTGCACAAAAACAAACTATAATTCATTTGAAATCATTTGGCGGAGTGATATGTAAGGGATAATGTACATCCAGCCGGTTGTTATCGCAGAATAAACCCCGACAGAGTGATCAGGACTTGCGTCACTCTGAAGGGGTTTATACGGCAATAACAACCGGCTGGATGTACATTATCCCGCTTATTACACGGCTACTTGTCTCAAGTAAATTAGACACAAAATATTGTCTTGAGTTTAAATATTTTATTAGATCTTACGCAAGGCTTTCGCGAAGAAACTGCTTTCCAAACTGCTTTAAGCCTTTTATCTATTGCGGAAAAGATTTGTTTCTACCATATATGTTGAAATTAATGCTGAAAGGGATAGTTCATCCAAAAATGAAAATTAGCCCATGAATTACTCACCCTCAAGTCATCTTATGTGCGTATGACATTCTTCTTTCAGACGAATATAATTGGAGTAATATTTAAAATCCAAGCTTTATAATGGCAGTAAGTGTTGCTCTGTTTTTGAAGTCCATAAAAATGCATCTGTCCGTCAAATAACGTGCTCCACATGGCTCTGGGGTGTTAATAAAGGCCTTCTGAAGCGAATCGATGCATTTGTGTAAGAAAAATATCCATATTTAAAACTTTATCAAATAAAGTTCCGGCCGTGAAACCCTTGAAGTCGTCCTTTGTACTACACAGCTACTCACCACATAAATACATATATACACATAAAATATTAATTTGAGTTTTACAGTTGTACCTGCATATTATCTTAAATCTTCCACTAAGAAAATAAGCATTGAACAAATATTACAGTATATTAACACTGAAGTCACAGTAAATGTGACCCTGGAGCTCAACAGTAGTCGTGCGTCTCACGGGTATATCTGTGGCAATAGTCAACAATACATCGTATGGGTCAAAATTATAAAATGTTTCTTTTATGCCAAAATCAATTCGTATATCTGCCAAATATTGTCCTATCCTAGCAAACCATACATCAATGGGAAGCGTATGCATTCAGCTTTCAGATGATGCATACATCCCAAATAAAATAAAAAAAAGACCCTTATGAATGCTTTTGTTGTCCAGGGTCACAGTTGAGGTTACTTGCAGTTGTTACCTTAAAGAGCTATTTCTACCTGATTTAATGCATACACGTGAGTTTTGTTCATATAAATCAATGTATTTTGGTGGATTAACCCTCTGGTGCTCTTCGTTTAGGGGTTGCATTGGTTGTCTTCCCGGTCACACCTAAAAATGAAACTTCCTCCACCCCAGTAAAAACAATGCAATTTATTTTTCTTCAATAATATTTTTTCTATTTTCTTTTGTATTTTGAGATGATTTGATGGTACTTATTAATATTTATGCAATAATTATGGTCTATTTTTTGCCATTGAAAATAATACAAATGTTTTGTTAAATATATATATATATTCTTTTAAACAGTATTTCAGGTTAAAATAAAGTTTAGGCCTTCCAAATATTTTTTTTTGAAGGCAGATTAGCGCCCTCCTTTGGAATTATTTAAGAAATCATGCAACCATGTGTGTGACCACTAGAGGTCTCAATGGAGAGGCTTGTGAATTTACTAGGTCTCTTTTGAACACATTTAATGATTTTTTTTTTTTTTTGATGGATTTGAATATATATTTTAAAAATCTCAAAGACTTTTTATTATAAAGTTTTAGATAATTTATTTTGTGAGAAATAGTGATTTAAAGTGTTAGTTTATGTATAATTGCATAAATAATAATAATAATTATTATTATTATGTATACATTATTATTATTATTATGTATACATTGAGTGTCTGTGTGTGAGTGGATGTGTCAATGTCACGCACTTGATGACTTTTTTTCAGCATTGTGGCCGATTTGTAGATTGTTCACACAAAAATTCTGGGAATTTTTATGTTTTTGCAGATTTCCCATTAATTTCCTATGGTGTCATTTTTGACTGAAGAGCACAAGTGGGAGTGTTTTTTTACGACCACTTAGCATGCTCGAATCATGCCCATTTTTTGTGTGTTCACAATCCTAATGCCATCAAAGTCACCAAGTTTCCTATCATTCTGATGAAGCTGTGATTTTTAAAAATTCAAAAAGTGGTGTGTGTGTGTGTGTGTGTGTGTGTGTGTGTGTGTGTGTGTGTGTGTGTGTGTGTGTGTGTGTGTGTGTGTGTGTGTGTGTGTGTGTGTGTGTGTGTGTGTGTGTGTGTGTGTGTGTGTGTGTGTGTGTGTGTGTGTGTGTGTGTGTGTGTGTGTGTGTGTGTGTGTGTGTCAATATCACACTCTTGATGTTTTAGAGTGTCACCCCTTTACTCCTGTGTACTTTTTTATTCAGCATTGTGGCCGATTTGTAGATTGTACACACAAATATTCAGTGAATTTTTGTGTTTTTGTCATTTATGACCGAAGACACTGAACGCTACTTTTTTTTAATGACCAATTAGCATCCTCGAATCATGACCCCAATTTTTTTGTGTGTTTACATACCCAATGCTAGAAAAGTCCCCAAGTTTCATATCATTCCGATTATTTTTTTAATTTTAAAATTTTCCGGTCAGAAATGACCGAAGTGCACCAGAGGGTTAATACCTATAGCATAAGTGCACCTATGTAATCGAACTAAATCCATAAAATAACGTTGTTTAACTTACTGGAACTCTTTCACAGATCTCCATAAAGGAGCATTTGGAAAACATCTTGATGGAGTGCAGCATGCAAGACCTCCTGCGTTACGACGACTACAACAACGACGGTCACCTGACCCTTCAGGAGCTCTACACGGCCTTCCGTGAGTCCCACAGCCGCCTCACACATCCCTGCCCATCAGTACAAATGAGCCTCTCACGCCATGTGGCAAATCTGCAGGTTTTTCTCTTCGCCCTCAGTGAGCCAGGCACCATTACGCCCATCTCTGAAGCGAGCACCTGATCCTTTGGGCCAATGAATGCTAATCATGGCCCGATGATGAGAGATGAGTGCTTTTGGCTGAAAAAGAGAGATGAGATGGCCAGCCGAGATTATCTCGTGTCATCCATCGTCCTACGCCGCATAAAGCAAACGCTCTCGTTTCGTTCGTTTCAGGAATTGGCAAAGCAATTCACAGTCCCAGCTCCCCGAATAAGCAACTGTAACTAAAATTATACATCCATTCCACGGGGAGATAAATCAAGTGGCAAGGTGCTGTGTGACCCTTACTTTAATATTCAGCTGCTAGGGCAGAAACGCACGGCTCTATTAACCAGCACCAGTCGTTAACCTGCTAATGATGAGTTTCGTCGACTGCTTGTTGTCATTATACAGTCCTTCTGCTTTTGTGTCCAGTGTTTGAGTGTAAGAGTGTACGGGTAATAAAACATGGCATCGGTCAAGCTCTTCTCAAGGTCAGCCGTGTTGCTGCAGTGGGATTTTGGAGGATGTCATCTGGAATGAGGGAGAATATCTCGTGAGAAAGATCATTGCTGAAATTGTTTCCGTGCAAGCAAACATCCCTGAGGAGATCCCACTTCATGCTCCGCTGTTTGTGTCAGAGAACGATTTCCTTTTGTCTGACGGAATAATTCCATGCGTTATAATGTGCTTTACACGTGTTCTTATGCTGTGAGCTGCCACTATAAGAGGAAACGTGCACGTATTTTGAATTCCCCAGGTCTTGTTTTATCGTTCATCTTTACATTCATTAACCACTTCAGCTCTGCAGCATACTTAGATTTTTTTTATTTTTTTAAATGAGGCATATCTGAATTTAAAATAGCGCCCTACCCACATACATTAGAGTACATTGATAAAAATAGTCTCATTTTAAAGAAAACACTCTACATTTTTAACACAGCGGTGGAATATTACATATATTTGATTGTATTTATTCACAATTTTATGATAAATGCATATAAAAAGTAATTTTTTATTCGAACATTTTGAACCTGTTTGGTCTATGTCCCTTCAGAAAGTTTCTGTCCACTAGGCAGAGCCGGCCCAAGGCATAAGCGAACTAAGCGGCTGCTTAGGGCCCCCTTGGCCACCAGAGGGGCCCCCAAGAGCACAATAAATTACTCTCTGGCAAAGTTATTTTATGATGATTGAAATCGCGAAATGGCCTTAAACAATTATTGCAATAAATTGCAAAAAGTTTTCTAATATATGCACGGATTGATTCGGCGCCATCAGCTGGACACTATTCGCTTGTTAGTCAGGGTTCAAAGTCCAAAGAGCGGAAAAATCAGCTAAAATGTACTCGTCAGTTGCCCGGTAACCTTTTTATGAATGGATGGATTTGAGAATGCGCTATATGGTTTAGTGCGAATATATTGTCTGACGTGCTGCATGTTTTGGACAGAGTAGACAGCAGAGCTTTTAGTTTCTCCCTTAAAATGATAAGTTGTGTAGCCGACATTTTGGAAGTTTTTATTTAGAAAATAAAAAGGTTCTTTCTACACAGTCGAATGGAATACAAAAAAAATAACATTTTGTTTCCGCCAAAATAAAAGCTCTGTTTAATGTTTGAAAGAAATCAACATTTCTTGTTTTTAAAATAAGTCTCTTCTTCTCACCAAGGCTGCATTTATTTGATTAAAAATACAGTAAAAACTGAAATATTGTAAATTAATATGATGTAAAAACAGCTGTTTTCTATGTGAATATATAGTAAAGAGTAATTTATTCCTGCATGTGATCAAAGCTGAATTTATCATCATTTATTAGTCTTCAGTGTCACATGATCCTTCACAAATCATTCTAATATGATGATTTGATGCTCAACAAACATCTATGATTATCAGTGTTGAACAAAGTTTTTAGGATTTTTTTTGAAAGCTTTCTATTTCAGAGAAATGTTGTTCTTTTGAACCTTCAATTCATCAAAGAATCCTGGGGGAAAGTGAGCATATTCAGCATAAGAAACTACTTAAAAAAAGTACATATCCCAGTGAACTATACTGTAAGACTTACTGTAAGACTTTGAATATTAACGCCTGATCACTCCTGTGGGTTTGCTACTGTTACAATTAAAAACCTTATAAGGATAAAAACATGACAGGCAGACATGATGTAACCAACACAACTACAGCTAATACAATTTATACTGGGTTTGCAAATGATCAAGAATTGACAATAGTCAATCGTATCGGTGGTACAGAGGGGCCCCCAAATAAAATTCTGCTTAGGGCCCCATAAGGGCTTGGGCCGGCCCTGCCACTAGGTGTCAGTAAACAGAGGGGAAAAGAATCTTCTTGATATCTCCTTCTAAAAAAAAGTTATTGAGATTAATCTGTCCAAACTATCTAATAACTGACTCAAAATACGTGATGACGTCACCAACAATCGCGGTTAAGAAAGACAATCAAAACTGAGGTGATAAGAGTATTTGTCTGCATTGCATGTTTTGATCTGGACATATTCGGTGACATATTACAGTGTCGTTTGGCCATGCTTGCTCACAGACATGTGAAAAAAGTCTCATTTTGAAGAAAACAACCTAATGAACGAGCTGATATAGCGTTTGAGGCTATTAGCTCCACAACACGTTATTGATCCGAACAGGAATTTGACTCATGTGTTTACTTGTTCAAAGGAGTCATTTTCATCTTCGTGATTCTTTTGATAATAACGTTACTGTAAAGTATATATTTAGCACTTATACCAAAAATAAAACATATAAGCGATAAGGCTCAGTTTCTAGGACAGAAACACGACAACAGCAGAAACCCAAAAAGACTAATGATAAGTAGTGAGATTAGTGAACTCTAACAGTAAATGTGTCGTCATGCTTCAGCGATTCCTTCCGATCATGTGTGTTGTTGAGGAGAATGTGCCGCTGTTTTACTCAGTGATCAAGCATTTACATAGCCTGACAAGCCAGAGCCACATCAAGATGTTGGGTCTGGGAACTCACCATTGGCCGGGCTCAATCCGAGGGGCGGGATAAACGGTTGTCTTTCAGATTCCCTCTGCACGCAATAGGATAGCGCTACAACCAACCAGAGCAATGAAGAAGGTGAAGCGGAGCTATTTGATAGATTAAACTGTCACCGTATCCGGTCGGCATCTTCCTTTCTTAAGAATGATTTCAGTGCCTTTCTTTGTTCTTTTCTCAAAGAAAAAGAAAAAAGAAAAGAAAAGTCTTCGAGAGTCGCAGCCAGTGTTGCCACAGTTACTTTGAAAAAGTAATCTGATTACTGATTGCTGATGACTCCTTTAAAAAGGAACTTAGTTACTTAACAGATTACTTGATTTTAAAAGTAACTTAGTTAGATTACAAGTTACTTTATTAGTTACATTATGTAGCTGCCAACAACACCCCTGCCGCCTCGACATAGAAATGACAACCGTTTATGCCAACACTCACTTTATTGGAATTGCATTTTTAACAGTAACATCAACAATGTATCTCCTGAAAATCTGTCATTTTGAAGCTGTTTGGTCTATGTCCCTTCAGAAAGTTTCTGTCCACTAGGTGTCAGTAAACAGAGGGAAAAATAATCTTCTTGATATCTCCTTCTAAAAAAAAGTTATTGAGATGAATCTGTCCAAACTATCTAATAACTCCTCCTCATCTGCATTGATTGAAGCCAGCTGCTGGAAAATCGAAAAGAAGGCTCCGCCTCCTTTGTAAATGGAGATCTCAGGCTCTGATTGGTCTAGAAGCATGATCGACGTGTCTATAGAGAGCTGAGATACTCCACTTTTTTGACGTATGACGCAAAATACGTGACGACGTCACCAACAATCGCGGTTAAGAAAGACAATCAAAACTATGTACAAAACTAATGTATCTCCTGACATTTTAAGTTGAAATTAAAAAATATTTCCTGAAAAAAACATTTTATCATTTTTTTATTATGTACGTTTTAATAAAAAATGTAATAAAGACAGTCTTTCTTGACTTCCCTTAACATTAATACTCTCCCCGAGATGCAAGAAAACTAAAATATATATTTTTACTAAGGAAAATTAAAAAAATTGTAAAGCACAGTGACTTGGATAAATTACTTGAATCTGATTACTGGTTTGGAAATAGTAATGTGTTAGATTACTCATTAGTGGAAAAAGTAGTCAGATTAGAGTAACGCGTTACTGACATCACTGGTCGCGGCCAAAGCCGATTGGAAAGCCGGCTGTTCGCCAGCTTCTTTGTTTACAAGGAGAACGCGGAACCGCTGCAACTCTGCCGTCATTATGTTAAGCCCGCCCACCGACTTTATACACGATGTGATTGGCCTGACCAGAGTTTGGTTTTTCCAGCTCGCAAGCCAACGGAGAGTTGCTAGACGACCCTGACTGCACATTAGATTTGCTGCCACTAGGGTACGTCTAGATTTCTAGGCTAGCATTTACACCAACCTGGTCTCATTGCCAAAATGTACCTCTGGCAACGTTTTTGCAAACCCCAAAATACGTACCAATATGTACATATCATCAGCTTTTCTGTTATACCAAGCTTGCTCATAGCTCAGCTGGTACAGATTTGCTGGGATCGAACCAGCAACCTTCTGCATATCAGTTCCATGGTTTAACCCACTGGACCACCAACTCACATGGTTACAATTGTGTTTTTGTCAGATTTGCTTTTGTTAATTCTGTCGGGTTGGTTTAGGGTTTAGTGTAAGTGTATGTTAAAAAAACGACCTAACAAAACGTCAGATTCACGCTCATCAATACATGTACCGTTACACCGCTAGTACATATTGGTACGTGTAACAGAGTTTGTTCGTGTGGGAAGAAGGAGGCGGGAACCGGCGAACATTCAACAACTTTAATAAAACAAATGAACACAAAATGAAAGTAAAAGCGGCAGCCCCTCACGGACGACTGCCGCGCACACACATAACAAAATGAAAACAAAACACACATTAAAATCCAGGCCTGGTCCTCTCTCGTCCTTCACTCGTGTCGCTCGTCCTTATATGCCTCCGTGCTCCCTCATGAGAGGACTCGAGACCAGTGTACCTCACAGGTGACGTTCATTCTCAATCACGCACACCGATCTCGCTCGCTCCTCCCATGTCTCTTGCTCGTCCACCTCGCCACAGTACGTATTTTGGGGTTTGCAAAAACGTTGCCACAGGTACATTTTCCCAATGAGACCAGGCTGATTTACACACATCTAGATCAGTAAGAATCCACCTAGAAACCAGCCAGGACACAACCGTTGCAAACCGTTTTGAAGCTGCGTTCAATCAACGAATCCACTTCCAGACTCTTTTTATAAGCTTTTCTCGCTTCTTCAGTATTTCAGGCACAGCCAGGTTTTTGTGGCGAAGGCCTTTTGACCGCAAACAGGACAAATATAAGAGCCTGTAAAAAAGAGTCACTGCTACCCGCTGAAAGTAACCGGCGCGGATGAGACAGACGATCGATGATCACCTGCGAGGAGTCTTACTGAGGAAGAGGCACAGATAAAGAGCAGCCGGGTGCGGGAGCCAGTGAGCGGGTGCAATTGGCTGAAAAAGAGAGAGCAGGGCTTCTGTGCATGACAGCGGCTCTAAAGGTGAGCGGGTCTCTCTCTGTCTCACAAATCTGAGGTCAGGTGAGGGTTATGCATATCAGAGCGGGTCGCAGGGCTTACTAGGGGCTAAATTACTGAATTGGACAAGGAGGTAATTAAACACGTCAGCGTGTCGCTTACGTCTCGCTTACTCACTGAAGGGGAACCGCATAAGAGACTCATTTCAGCCGCTCCAGAAAGGATCTGTGATTCCAGTGGAGTCTGATGCTGCTAACTAATAAAGTGCACTAATACGCTCCATTTATAAATGCTACAAGCAAAAATTGGATAAAATAGTATTATTAATGGAGTGCATAAGTATTGCTGACATTTCTTGTTGTGACTCACCCTCTGTCTTGGATGAAAAATGTGTCCCACAATGCATTGTGATGCATGCTTAAATGAGGTGTATTAGAAGACAGTGTAATGTTTCTGCCTACCTTCACATCAAGAGTGCATCTATGAAGTCTAGGCAGCCCTTGTGAAAAAGAAGTACACTTCAGTATACTTTTATAAAGAGTAATTATTATGGAAATAATATTCATTTGAAGAATAAACTTAGGTGCAAACTGAATATAATGTTTTTGGACACTTAATTGCATGTTATTTCCATGTATATTGGTTTCAATTTGCGTTAAATTAAATTAGCTGAACGTTTGAGAGATTTTTTGACTCACTTAAGTACATCTTTATGTGTAATTTCATAATTACTTCTGTTGTCTTTGAAATTTTTGGTCAACATAAGCATTTATGGTAAACCAAAATATACTCTAATGGTACGAAACTTGGTAAAAGTTGTGGCACTTGCTGTGTGAACACACACACACATAAAAAAAGCATGGACATGAAGCGAAAAGGTTAAATGGTCCTGAAAAAAATAGACACAGTTGAATCAAAAATGTGTTAGCGGTCAAAAATGTGACTAGTGGAAACGTTTGTTACTGCGGCCAAACTAAATATGACAGAGTGCTCATTTTTTGAGATATCAACCTCAAATTTGGAACAGAACTTGTTTAGATGTATGCCTTTTATTTTTAATATTTAAATGTGTGTGTGCTGCTGTGCATCCCTGTGTGTGTGTAATAATCAAAGTGTACGCGCGTTGTGCTCCACCATATTACTAACACACCCTTTAAATAACACACAAATACTGCACTATTGACTTTAGAACAGGTGTGTGTTGGTCAATGGTCAGTGGTTTTCAGTTCCTCACAATAGCAACGCTCCAACAATGCTCCTGAACACGTATACATTTTATATATTAATATATTTTATATTATTTTTCAATACACTTCTATAACTTTTATAAAAACTTTTTTTCACTGGCAAAAATCTGCCATGTGTCTACTTTAAAAAGAGACAAATCTGAAGTCTGTTGCTCCAAAGCATTTATGACAGTTGGAGATTTCATTTTCAGAATAAATGCATTATAACTACTGCATAAATATAATTTAGTACCATAAAATCCGCTAAATACAATACAAAAAACATGATCAAACTAAAGATGCAATTTAGTACATTTAAGTATATTAAATTGAACAGTACACACAACAGTTAAAATTACAAGTACTTTACATGTACTTTTGTGTACTTCTATAAAGCATGATAAGATAACATTTTTAATGTACTTTTAAGTTTTAGGGGCCTATCATACACCAGGCGTGACACAAGTGTGTTCTGCAAGTTTCATCCCGACGCAGTTCTCATGTTCACGTTCAGCTCCTCGTTGTTTAAATATCAAATGCACTGGCGCATCTGTTCACCCATGGGTGTCTGGTCTGAACACCAGGTGTGATCAGGAGCATTGCTATCGTGAGGAACTGAAAACCACTGACCATTGACCAACACACACCTGCTCTAAAGTCAATAGTGCAGTATTTGTGTGTTATTTAAAGGGCGTGTTAGTAATATGAGTTTATAGGCGGTGCACAACACACACACACTCTGATTATTACACACACAGGGACGTGCAGCACACACACACACACACACACACACACACACACACACACACACACTCTGCTTATTACACACACACAGCAGCGCACACACATTTCTAAATATTAAAATAAGAGGATCCCTCTCTGGAGAAGCGTTCAGTCTCTCCTCGTGTCAATAGTGAATCCTTCATGGTGCGAGCACAACTGGCTTTTAAAGGGAAAGGGAGATGAGACTCTGATTGGTTTATTGCACGTTATGCACAAAACACACCCATGACTCATTAAGAGACGAGGGATGACCCTTTGGACCATGTGCCTGGAGCGCTGACCGTTTTTCCCGTTGTTAACCCCCTCGAGTCGGCGGTCGCACCGGCGCGATCGGTTCTCTTTTTTTCTTATCAGTGCCTAAGAGACTCAAATAACTTTTTTATCATTCAGGCAAGTGTTATGCATAATTATAATCTGTTAAGTTTCTTTTTTTTGTGTACAGTCACAATAAAAACAAAATATTTTGCTTTTTGCAAAATAAAGAAAACAAACATGATGCGTGATCTGCAGCCTCTCTGTCAAAGACGTTCATTCAGATAATCTTCAGAAAATGACCTCTAGCTTAGTGAATACTTGTCTCACAAACATGAGACATATGTCTAAAGAAACGCTGAGATGTCAGGTTTTAAACACTGTAAACCAAATCAAAAACAAATATGCTGTGTTTATGTAATCTGGTTTCGTTTTGTATAAATTGTATCTTAATTTTAATTATTTATTATTACATTTTTTTGCATGAGACTTCTTTCAAAAACAAAAAGAAAGTACAAAAAATTTTAGAAAAAATGCTCTTAGTAATTTTTGTCTTGTTTCTAGTCTAAATATTTAAACATTATTAAATCAAGATGCATTTACTAGATAAGTACAATATAATATATATATATAATATAAAATGTATGTCCTTTGTCCTGCTGCTCTCAGTCACATAGGTACCTGAAGCTCATTCATTACACAGGTCATTATGTGGGTTATTGTGTTCTTTTGTCCTCTTAGGTGATACTCATCATTATTCATTAGATATCACGCCTCCTCGCATACGGGCTTTGTGAAGAAAAACTGTCTTACAAATTTTAAATCAGTGTATTGTTTTCTGTGAATGAGTAGGCTCAATGATTCTCACATCAGTTTAAAGAAAAAACTCTAGGCAAATACACCCATTAGTCAAAAGTCTTGTGGACACATATCTATTGTGTGTTTTGAGGCCTTCATTTTAAAACACATTTTTTTGTTTTCTCAAAAACCATGCATAAACATTTTTCTCTCAAAAATACAAGCACGTACATACATGTTGCTCACATATTATGGTAGCCCAGTTTGTGCTGAATACAGTGTAATTCCACTTTTGCCATTAATGTGTTTATAAGCAACTGAAAAAAACACAAATGTCAGCGCATGTCAAAACTTCTAAAGGGCCCCAAAACAGCTCAGACTCCTAGGGGTTAAACTAGCAAAAGTGGATTCGGACACACCCTAAGTGCATCTGCGCCATGAGCTTCAGACAAAATAGGGCTCTTAAAGTACACTACAAATGCACATTCAATACAATTAAGCACATTTCTTTTATCACAAGAAGCTGCTTACTATGTTTGTGAATAAAGCTAGTGATCATTGTACACCAGATGCACGAAACACAGACACGCACATTTGTCTTGCTGTTCTGTTTTCTTCACTGCTTGAGTGCAAACGGGTGGAAATAAGCACATTTGCATTCGCTCTGACAGGGACCTGAAGCTCCTGTTCTTTGAAGGTGCTGTTTACCCAAATCAGCTTTTGTAACTAATTGCACCTGGACGGTTTCGTGCGAGTTTAATTAATTACAGCATGTCTTGAAACGGCTTGAAGTTTTCATGCCCTTTTCTCCAGATAGCAGGTGGACACGAGCCGCCGCTGTCATTGCCGATATTGTCATGTCCTGTCCTGCGTCCATTGTGGCTCAATGTGAAGAGCCAGCTGTCAGCCGGAATAAAATCAGCCATGCGTCCTGTAATGCGTGCCACGATGTGAGTCATCCGGAAGAGTCAGCGTCGCCGTAATCTCTGTACAGATCTGAGTTTTGTGCCATGCAAGGAGAGGAGGAGGAGGAGGAGGAGGAGGAGGTGTAAATGTGTGTCTGGGAATCCTCCCAAAGCTTAAAAGGTTTGATTAATGCACATTTTTGCAGCCTCTTTGGACTCTGCCGCGTTTGATTCATTCATGAATGGTTCCTCAAATCATGTGTTGTTCAGGAGAGGTGTGCTGGTGCGCACATTGAAGGAGGGGTTATATAGGGACATGCTTACGGATAAAATGATATAGAATGGCTGGCTCAGAAATGAAGTGCTGCCATTGCTTCATCACTCTCACGCGTTTCAGACCTGTGTGCGTGAACAGGTTTGTGTACAGCTCTGTTCTGTTCTGTCACAGCTGTCAAGCTCACAAATAGACTAAAAATACTGTTTAACAGCCATAAAAATAGTCTGTGACATGTGCACTGTTTTCCAAGTCTTGTGAAGTCACACAAACAGCCAGAATACAATATATATATATACACTGATCAGGCATTATGTCCTAATTGTGTTGGTCCCCCTTTTGCTGACCCGTCGAGGCATGGACTCCTCTAGACTCCTGAAGGTGTGCTGTGGTATCTGCCACCAAGATGTTAGCAGCAGATCCTTTAAGTCCTGTAAGTTGTGAGGCGGAGCCTCCATGGATCGGACTTGTTTGTTCAGCACATCCCACAGATGCTCGATTGGGTTGAGATCTGGGGAATTTGGAGGCCAAGTCAACGCCTCAAACTCGTTGTTGAGCTCCTCAAAGCATTCCTGAAGCATTTGTGCTTTGTGGCGGCGCATTATCTGCTGAAAGAGCCACAGCCACAGGGAATACCGTTTCCATGAAAGGCTGGACATGGGCTCAACAATGCTTAGGTAGGTGGGACGTGTCAAAGTCACATCCACATGATGGAGGACCCAAGGTTTCCCAGCAGAACATTGCCCAAAGCATCACTGCCTCCGCCGCCACGCCTTCTTCCCATAGTGCACCTGGTGCCATGTGTTCCCCAGGTAAGCCACACACACACACACACCCGGCCGTCCACGTGATGTAGAAGAACACGTGATCATCAGAACAGGCCACCTTCTTCCATTGCTCCGTGGTCCAGTTCTGATGCTCGTGCCACTGTTGGTGCTTTGGGCGGTGGACAGGGGTCAGCATGGGCACCCTGACTGGTCAGCGGCTGTGCCGCCCCATACGCAACAAACTGAGATGCTCTGTGTATTCTGAGCCCTTTCTATCAGAACCAGCATTAACTTCTGGAGCAGTTTGAGCTCCAGTAGCTCGTCTGTTTGATCGGACCACACGGGCCAGCCTTCGCTCCCCACGTGCATCAATGAGCCTCGGCCGCCCATGACCCTGTGGCCGGTTCTCCACTGGTCCTTCACTTTTGACAGAGACTGACCACTGCAGACCGGGAACACCCCACAAGAGCTGCAGTTCTGGAGATGCTCTGACCCAGTCGTCTAGCCGTCACAATCTGGCCCTTATCAAACTCGCTCAAATCCTTACGCTTGCCCATTTTTCCTGCTTCTAACACATCAACTCTGAGGACAAAATGTTCACTTGCTGCCTAATATATCCCACCCACTAACATAATGTAATGCCTGATCGGTGTATGTGTGTGTGTGTGTATATATACAGTATATATATATTAGGGGTGTAACGGTACACATATTTGTACCGAACCGTTTCGGTAGAGGGCTTTCGGTTCGGTGCACATGTTTACGAATGCAGTTCGGTTAAGTCGGCTTGTTTAAAGCACGGAACACACTCAATCCGAGTTCCCACACAAACATATTAAGTATTCAGTCCGTTTTATCACGAAATTCAAACGATAAATGCCGTTTTGACGCTCTTTAATGTGGCTTGACTGATCACTGTTCAAGCGATCATCTCTTCCTAAAGAATGAACATGAATGAACATCTGAAGGTATGTTGAGGATACATTACAACTTACTGTCACGCATCATATGTGGTGTAATCGCTCAGTCAGTGTTTCAACGGCGGAAAGACGTCAATATGACGGCTGTAAACTAAACAATGTCACGCAGCATCACATTTACCTCAGGCAGTCCTTCAGTGTCCACAGCTGTGAGTTCACTAGAGAAATCAACTCTTTCACTAAATATATGCTCTATATTAGTCGTTATATTCATTATATTAGCCGTTATATTCATTATATTCTACTGAACCTGTTTGTGATGTCTTGATTATTTCATGTATGTTTAAATAAACCTGTCATGAAAATGATAGTCACTGTGTATAAATGATTATATTTCAACAACAAATTGGAGAAAATTTGAGCTTCAAGCTTCTGGGTTAAAACAACCCAATCCCTGGGTTAAAACAACCCAACCGCTGGATTAAAACAACCCAATCGCTGGGTTAAAACAACCCAACCGCTGGTTTAAAACAACCCAATTGCTGGGTTAGTCCATTTTCAACCCAACTTGGGTTATTTTTCAACCAGCATTTTTTAGAGTGTGGTTTCCTGCTGTTCTACATGGACCAAAGTGGAGGTCATATATGTGATTTCCCATGTTCTGCCACGTTGTTAATGACTCCAGCGCTCACAGAAATGATTATTATTGCACACGTGAACTTTGGCAGGGCAGAAAAGAGCGTTTAGCGTTTCTCTCCCGCTTTACATGCGCACACACACGAGTGCTGATGACGGCGGAGCGGCTCCCGGCGGTTTGCTGCTCCGCATGTGGGCCTCTTTTATCTCAGCCTCCGACTTGGACTGCAAAGAAGGAAATAATTCATTACCGTGGCCACATTGATTTATTCCTTCTGCAGGCCTGAGAGAGAGTCTTGACTTCAAACAAACGCTTTAGGCGATGGGCTGTTCAGCTCTTCCCAGCGCCGCCACCTTCACACACACACACACACACACTGGCAGCAGAGAGGCTCTCTAATCTGCTGAAAGGCTTCAGTGTTCAGCCTCTTGTCACAGAGGCAGGAATGGTCATGATCAGGGGTTCAGGGTCTGCACATGCACTTCCAGATTCATATATCGTAGATGTGCTTTATTCTGAGCACTTTTCTGACTGGCTAACGTCATTACTGAACTGATGAGGTGCTGTTGAGGAGGCAGTCAGAGGCAACGATCTGCCACAGCAACACATTCTCCATCCCATCTCGCCACATGTTGACGCTCGGTCAGGAGCACTCGGCCCTTTAGCGGCGTTGTTCGATGTGCGGGTACTCCATTGCTTTCTGCTGTTTGCTTTATGCATCCCCAGACGGCAACTTGTGAAGTGGATTGTTTTTGCAATAATGCCACATAGGTGTGTGTGTGTGTGTGTGTGTGTGTGCGTGCGTGCGTGCGTGCGTGTGTGTGTGTGTGTGTGTGAGATGGGTAGGGGTGGGGGTAGTGTGTGTGTGTGTGTGTGTGTGTGTGTGTGTGTGTGTGTGTGTGTGTGTGTGTGTGTGTGTGTGTGTGTGTGTGAGATGGGTAGGGGCGGGGGTAGTGTGTGTGTGAGTTTGTGTGTGTGTGTGTGTGTGTGTGTGTGATAGAGAGAGATGGATAGGTTTAGGGGTTGTGTGTGTGTGTGTGTGTGTGTGTGTGTGTGTGTGTGTGTGATGGGTAGGTTTAGGGGTAGTGTGTGTGTGTGTGTGATGGGTAGGGGTAGTGTGTACGTGTGTGTACGTGTGTGCAGGTGTGTGTACGTGTGTGTGTGTGTGTGTGTGTGTGTGTGTGTGTGTGTGTGTGTGTGTGTGTGTGTGTGTGTGATGGGTAGGTTTAGGGGTTGTGTGTGTGTGTGTGTGTGATGGGTAGGGGTAGTGTGTACGTGTGTGTACGTGTGTGTGTGTGTCAAATCAAATCACTTTACACACACACACACACACACACACACACACACACACACACACACACACACACACACACGTACACACTACCCCTACCCATCACACACACACACACACACACACACTACCCCTAAACCTACCCATCACACACACACACACACGTGTGTGTGTGTGTGTGTGTGTGTGTGTGTGTGTGTGTGTGTGTGTGTGTGTGTGTGTGTGATGGGTAGGTTTAGGGGTAGTGTGCGTGCGTGCGTGTGTGCGTGTGTGTGTGTGTGTGTGTGTGCGTGTGTGTGTGTGTGTGTGATGGGTAGGTTTAGGGGTAGTGTGTGTGCGTGCGTGCGTGCGTGTCTCTGTGTGTGTGTGTGTGTGTGTGTGTGTGTGTGTGTGTGTGTGTGTGTGTGTGTGATGGGTAGGTTTAGGGGTAGTGTGCGTGCGTGCGTGTGTGCGTGTGTGTGTGTGTGTGTGTGTGCGTGTGTGTGTGTGTGTGTGATGGGTAGGTTTAGGGGTAGTGTGTGTGCGTGCGTGCGTGCGTGCGTGTGTGTGCGTGTGTGATCATGTTCGTTTCACATTTCATTTGTGCTCTATTACCAGGCCTTAATTTATGTGTGGAAATGTTCAGATTTATCCTGCATTTATTGATTTAATAAAAAAAAGTTTTTTAGAGAGTGTGATGTTAAACACACACCACAGACAACAATGAGCACCTCTCTAACCGCACAATCATGGTTGATCCTCCCGTTCAGTCTAAAGCATCAGGCTTTGATAGCTGTTGCTGTGGCAACCGGTGCTGATGCTGATATCACAGGTTGAAGATGATGCCCATGGATGGAAATGCCTTAAGAGAATCAGCAATCAGTCCAGCTTGATTGCATGTGAAGAGAAAATTGAGGAGCACTTGGCCCGACTGATTATTCTATAACGCAGCCGTTTTGAGCAGTGATTATTGACTGATTAATCGAGCAGTGCAGTTAAAACCGCCCTCATTTCCTTTTGCATATATCCCAATATTTACTGTACAAGGTGTTTGGCCACGTGTGAGACCCCTTTGAAGTGTGTTTACCTGATGATCGTGACCGATGGACAGCGGTTCACGGTGGATGCTCTCAGCGAGAGGTCTAGTTGCCTTTGATCTATGTCAAGTTTGTCTGAACGATCGTCATATATGCCCTGAGGTTAGCAGATATCACATAATGCATCCTGCTGACATATAATTACGTGAAAACCCCAGGCCGCTCATTATCCCATTATAGCTGCGAATCTAAATACAAACTGCCAACGGGTCTATAATAGCTTGTCAGCACTTGTGATTGCGTTTGACATGAGTGTGGTGAGATGTCAACTTCACTTCCACCGCCGTCACATTACCCTCCTCCACACCACTGCTCATAAATCTCACAGCTCCACGTTGTTTTGACTGCGTTTGACTCGAATCATATTTGCACAATATCAAATCAGTTAGCTTCACATTTCATTAGCGTTCATTGCGCTCCATAATTGCACTGCAGTGTGTTCACCTGAGGACTAGCTGTTATCAGGACGAGGGTTTATCTTCAGGGTCCAGACCCGAGTGGAGACCCACAACAGTTCCAAACATGTGACCTGTACTTAATGTTGCCGTATTGTCTTTGGCCTTGCATAGTTTTGTTATTGTTTTATTATAGGATGAGAGCATAGGTGGTGTGTACACCTGCTCATATGTGACCCTGGACCACAAATCCAGTCATAAGGGTCCAAGGGTCTGAATGAATAATCTCTCCATTGATGGATGGTTTGTTAGGACAATATTTGGCTGATATTTGAAATGCAAAAACATGAGAAAATCTCCTTTAAAGTTGTCCAAATGAAGCCCTTAGCAATGCATATTTCTACTAATAATACATTTATGATATATTTACGGTAGGACAAAGAAAAATGGATAATTTTGACCCACTCAATGTGTTGTTGGCTATCGCCACAGATATACCCGTGAGATTATGACTGGTGTTGAGCTCCAGGGTCACATTTATACTAAATCTAGTAATAAAGTGAAAATGAAAAGTGTCGACTGTAGCGTTACATTTATATCTGCTCATGTTGCACACTATAACCAATCACACACGATATTGTTGATCTTAAAGGGATAGTTCACACAAAAATGAAAATTAGCCCATGATTTTCTCACCCTCAAGTCATCCGAGGTGTGTATGACATTCTTCTTTCAGGCGAATAAATGTTCTGGCTAATCCAAGCTTTATAATGGCAGTAATAGTCGCTCTGTTTTTGAAGTCCATAAAAAGTGCACCTGTCCGTCATATAACTGCTCCACGCGGCTCCGGGGTGTTAATAAAGGCCTTCTGAAGCGAAGCGATGCGTTTGAGTAAGAAAATTATCCATATTTAACATTTATTTCATTTTTTTCTATGGCTCTGCATCAGCCGTCCCCGCGCCATCACTTACACCGGCGCGATCATAGATATATACATAGATTCCTCATTAGTGCCTGCGCGGATCGCTCCAATGAGGCATCTACGTATATATATATCTATGATCGCGCCAGTATTTTGACCTTATTCGCCGGAAGTTATGCCGCTGGGAATACTAGATGACATTCGTCTGATAAGAGGTACAAAAATAACACAAATACTGTTGGGTTTCTCGCAGAAAGCGATGGTTTCTTGTCTGAAGACATCAGTGTGTCGCCACGAGCCGCAGGGTTTCATAAGGATTCGTACGTCTGTGTGTTTTTACTCTCATTGCTCTCATACTCTACAATATCCCCATTGACATCATTATACGACTGTCACACTGCAGCGGCTGGAGTTAAACATTCACACTTGTGTTCAACTGAAGAAACAAACACACCTACATCTCTGATGCCCTGGGGGTCAGCAGATCAACAGAAACATTTGTTTTTTGGTGAGCTATCCCTTTAAGAATGCAATGGCCAATCAGAGGCCAGAGGTTTAGATCAGTCATCGCTGAAACAAGTGTTATCATAAACTGATAAACAGATTTGGCGATTGTGCTCTTGAGAGCATCAAAACTAATATCGGTTTCTATTTACGATCTCTTTTTGCAGCGTTGAGCAATGTAGCCAATCACAAACATATCTGATGATTTCTTGAACGCAATGGCCAATCAGACGCGTTAAGATCCCCTCACCACTCAAACGCCGGAGGTTTTGTCCACTTAAATCATCTCGGGAGAATTCAACTTGAAACACAAAAGTGTAGACATTATGTGGGCTAAGTAAAGTCGGCTTAATCGATTAATCGTAATTGTGAACATAACCACTTTATTAGCAAGAGCGTTTAAATGCTGGGATGTGTAGGTTGTCGATAGGCGACACATACTATTTCATGACTTTCTACTTAAATGTGTTTTTAAGAAGGAATAATCGCATCTAGCCTTACCCTAGAGTTGGTTCACCCTCCACCTATGGATGGGATCGAGCTGTCCATGTTGGCATCTGTCTAATTTGACTGGTTTATCCCAAAATACCGTTTGATTGGACAAGCCTTTGACAAAATAACAGAAGACGTGAATGTTTCCCCTCCTTTTGCAAATTTGATTGCACATTTATTTTGCTATCCAAAATGATATGATTAGTTGTGGTTTCATTAATTGCATTGAGCTGTCTGGTCATGATATCTGTTATTATTAAGCAACGGTCAGACATTTTACTATAGTGTTCTACACTGTAAACGCGGATAAGTTGGCAAAACTAAAAAAAAAAGGCAATCATTAAACATAACATTTTTTAAGTTGAGATGCACACGTGAACTTTGGCAGGGCAGAAAAGAGCATTTATCGTTTCTCTCCCGCTTTACATGCGCACACGCACGAGTGCTGAAGATGCACTTTTATGATGGATAGATGCACTTTTATGATGATAGATGCACTTTTATGATTGATAGATGCACTTTTATGATGGATAGATGCTCTTTTATGATGGATAGATGCACTTTTATGATGATAGATGCACTTTTATGATTGATAGATGCACTTTTATGATGGATAGATGCTCTTTTATGATGGATAGATGCTCTTTTATGATGGATAGATGCACTTTTATGATGATAGATGCACTTTTATGATGGATAGATGCTCTTTTATGATGGATAGATGCTCTTTTATGATGGATAGATGCTCTTTTATGATGGATAGATGCACTTTTATGATGATAGATGCACTTTTATGATTGATAGATGCACTTTTATGATGGATAGATGCTCTTTTATGATGGATAGATGCTCTTTTATGATGGATAGATGCACTTTTATGATGATAGATGCACTTTTATGATTGATAGATGCACTTTTATGATGGATAGATGCTCTTTTATGATGGATAGATGCTCTTTTATGATGGATAGATGCACTTTTATGATGATAGATGCACTTTTATGATGGATAGATGCTCTTTTATGATTGATAGATGCAATTTTATGATGATAGATGCACTTTTATGATGATAGATGCACTTTTATGATTGATAGATGCACTTTTATGATGGATAGATGCTCTTTTATGATGGATAGATGCTCTTTTATGATTGATAGATGCTCTTTTATGATGGATAGATGCACTTTTATGATGGATAGATGCACTTTTATGATGATAGATGCACTTTTATGATTGATAGATGCACTTTTATGATGGATAGATGCTCTTTTATGATTGATAGATGCTCTTTTATGATGGATAGATGCTCTTTTATGATTGATAGATGCACTTTTATGATGATAGATGCACTTTTATGATGGATAGATGCACTTTTATGATGGATGGATGCACTTTTATGATGGATAGATGCTCTTTTATGATGGATAGATGCACTTTTATGATGGATGGATGCTCTTTTATGATGGATAGATGCACTTTTATGATGGATAGATGCACTTTTATGATGGATGGATGCTCTTTTATGATGGATAGATGCACTTTTATGATGGATAGATGCACTTTTATGATGATAGATGCACTTTTATGATTGATAGATGCTCTTTTATGATGGATGGATGCTCTTTTATGATGGATAGATGCACTTTTATGATGGATAGATGCACTTTTATGATGATAGATGCACTTTTATAATGGATGGATGCACTTTTATGATGGATGGATGCACTTTTATGATGGATAGATGCTCTTTTATGATGGATAGATGCACTTTTATGATGGATGGATGCACTTTTATGATGGATAGATGCACTTTTATGATGATAGATGCTCTTTTATGATGATAGATGCTCTTTTATGATGGATAGATGCACTTTTATGATTGATAGATGCTCTTTTATGATGGATAGATGCACTTTTATAATGGATCGATGCACTTTTATGATGATAGATGCTCTTTTATGATGGATAGATGCTATTTTATAATGGATAGATGCACTTTTATGATGATAGATGCTCTTTTATGATTGATAGAGGCTCTTTTATGATGGATAGATGCTCTTATATGATGGATAGATGCTCTTTTATGATGGATAGATCCTCTTTTATGATGGATGGATGCTCTTTTATGATGGATAGATGCTCTTTTATGATGGATAGATGCTCTTTTATGATGTATAGATGCACTTTTGGATAGATGCTCTTTTATGATGGATAGATGCTCTTTTATGATGGATGGATGCACTTTTATGATGGATGGATGCACTTTTATTATGGATAGATGCTCTTTTATGATGGATAGATGCTCTTTTATGATGGATGGATGCACTTTTATTATGGATAGATGCTCTTTTATGATGGATAGATGCTCTTTTATGATGGATAGATGCACTTTTATGATGGATAGAGACACTTTTATGATGGACAGATGCACTTTTATGATGATAGATGCTCTTTTATGATGGATAGATGCACTTTTATGATGATAGATGCTCTTTTATGATGGATGGATGCACTTTTATGATGGATAGATGCACTTTTATGATGGATGGATCCACTTTTATGATGGATAGATGCACTTTTATGATGATAGATTCACTTTTATGATGGATAGAGGCTCTTTTATGATGATAGATGCTCTTTTATGATGGATGGATGCTCTTTTATGATGGATAGATGCTCTTTTATGATGGATAGATGCACTTTTATGATGGATAGATGCACTTTTATGATGGACAGATGCACTTTTATGATGATAGATGCTCTTTTATGATGGATAGATGCACTTTTATGATGATAGATGCTCTTTTATGATGGATGGATGCACTTTTATGATGGATAGATGCACTTTTATGATTGATAGATGCACTTTTATGATGATAGATGCACTTTTATGATGATAGATGCTCTTTTATGATGATAGATGCTCTTTTATGATGGATGGATGCACTTTTATGATGGATAGATGCACTTTTATGATGATAGATGCACTTTTATGATGGATAGAGGCTCTTTTATGATGGATATATGCTCTTTTATGATGGATGGATGCTCTTTTATGATGGATAGATGCTCTTTTATGATGGATAGATGCACTTTTATGATGGATAGATGCACTTTTATGATGGATAGATGCTCTTTTATGATGGACAGATGCACTTTTATGATGGATAGATGCTCTTTTATGATGTATGGATGCACTTTTATGATGGACAGATGCACTTTTATGATGGATGGATGCTCTTTTATCATGGATGGATGCACTTTTATGATGGATGGATGCACTTTTTCATACACACCAAAGATGGCTCGAGGGGGAGTAAATCATGGGGTAATTTTCTTTTTTTTGTGTGTGTGTTAAGTAAGCAGAACTTGCAGATTACTTAAATCATCTCGGGAGAATTCAACTTGAAACACAAAAGTGTAGACATTATGTGGGCTAAGTAAAGTCGGCTTAATCGATTAATCGTAATTGTGAACATAACCACTTTATTAGCAAGAGCGTTTCTATGCTGGGATGTGTAGGTTGTCGATAGGCGACACATACTATTTCATGACTTTCTACTTAAATGTGTTTTTAAGAAGGAATAATCGCATCTAGCCTTACCCTAGAGTTGGTTCACCCTCCACCTATGGATGGGATCGAGCTGTCCATGTTGGCATCTGTCTAATTTGACTGGTTTATCCCAAAATACCGTTTGATTGGACAAGCCTTTGACAAAATAACAGAAGACGTGAATGTTTCCCCTCCTTTTGCAAATTTGATTGCACATTTATTTTGCTATCCAAAATGATATGATTAGTTGTGGTTTCATTAATTGCATTGAGCTGTCTGGTCATGATATCTGTTATTATTAAGCAACGGTCAGACATTTTACTATAGTGTTCTACACTGTAAACGCGGATAAGTTGGCAAAACTAAAAAAAAAAGGCAATCATTAAACATAACATTTTTTAAGTTGAGATGCACACGTGAACTTTGGCAGGGCAGAAAAGAGCATTTATCGTTTCTCTCCCGCTTTACATGCGCACACGCACGAGTGCTGAAGATGCACTTTTATGATGGATAGATGCACTTTTATGATGATAGATGCACTTTTATGATTGATAGATGCACTTTTATGATGGATAGATGCTCTTTTATGATGGATAGATGCACTTTTATGATGATAGATGCACTTTTATGATTGATAGATGCACTTTTATGATGGATAGATGCTCTTTTATGATGGATAGATGCTCTTTTATGATGGATAGATGCACTTTTATGATGATAGATGCACTTTTATGATGGATAGATGCTCTTTTATGATGGATAGATGCTCTTTTATGATGGATAGATGCTCTTTTATGATGGATAGATGCACTTTTATGATGATAGATGCACTTTTATGATTGATAGATGCACTTTTATGATGGATAGATGCTCTTTTATGATGGATAGATGCTCTTTTATGATGGATAGATGCACTTTTATGATGATAGATGCACTTTTATGATTGATAGATGCACTTTTATGATGGATAGATGCTCTTTTATGATGGATAGATGCTCTTTTATGATGGATAGATGCACTTTTATGATGATAGATGCACTTTTATGATGGATAGATGCTCTTTTATGATTGATAGATGCAATTTTATGATGATAGATGCACTTTTATGATGATAGATGCACTTTTATGATTGATAGATGCACTTTTATGATGGATAGATGCTCTTTTATGATGGATAGATGCTCTTTTATGATTGATAGATGCTCTTTTATGATGGATAGATGCACTTTTATGATGGATAGATGCACTTTTATGATGATAGATGCACTTTTATGATTGATAGATGCACTTTTATGATGGATAGATGCTCTTTTATGATTGATAGATGCTCTTTTATGATGGATAGATGCTCTTTTATGATTGATAGATGCACTTTTATGATGATAGATGCACTTTTATGATGGATAGATGCACTTTTATGATGGATGGATGCACTTTTATGATGGATAGATGCTCTTTTATGATGGATAGATGCACTTTTATGATGGATGGATGCTCTTTTATGATGGATAGATGCACTTTTATGATGGATAGATGCACTTTTATGATGGATGGATGCTCTTTTATGATGGATAGATGCACTTTTATGATGGATAGATGCACTTTTATGATGATAGATGCACTTTTATGATTGATAGATGCTCTTTTATGATGGATGGATGCTCTTTTATGATGGATAGATGCACTTTTATGATGGATAGATGCACTTTTATGATGATAGATGCACTTTTATGATGGATAGATGCTCTTTTATGATGGATAGATGCACTTTTATGATGGATGGATGCACTTTTATGATGGATGGATGCACTTTTATGATGGATGGATGCACTTTTATGATGGATGGATGCACTTTTATGATGGATAGATGCTCTTTTATGATGGATAGATGCACTTTTATGATGGATGGATGCACTTTTATGATGTATGGATGCACTTTTATGATGGATGGATGCACTTTTATGATGGATGGATGCACTTTTATGATGGATAGATGCTCTTTTATGATGGATAGATGCACTTTTATGATGGATGGATGCACTTTTATGATGGATAGATGCACTTTTATGATGATAGATGCTCTTTTATGATGATAGATGCTCTTTTATGATGGATAGATGCACTTTTATGATTGATAGATGCTCTTTTATGATGGATAGATGCACTTTTATAATGGATCGATGCACTTTTATGATGATAGATGCTCTTTTATGATGGATAGATGCTATTTTATAATGGATAGATGCACTTTTATGATGATAGATGCTCTTTTATGATTGATAGAGGCTCTTTTATGATGGATAGATGCTCTTATATGATGGATAGATGCTCTTTTATGATGGATAGATCCTCTTTTATGATGGATGGATGCTCTTTTATGATGGATAGATGCTCTTTTATGATGGATAGATGCTCTTTTATGATGTATAGATGCACTTTTGGATAGATGCTCTTTTATGATGGATAGATGCTCTTTTATGATGGATGGATGCACTTTTATGATGGATGGATGCACTTTTATTATGGATAGATGCTCTTTTATGATGGATAGATGCTCTTTTATGATGGATGGATGCACTTTTATTATGGATAGATGCTCTTTTATGATGGATAGATGCTCTTTTATGATGGATAGATGCACTTTTATGATGGATAGAGACACTTTTATGATGGACAGATGCACTTTTATGATGATAGATGCTCTTTTATGATGGATAGATGCACTTTTATGATGATAGATGCTCTTTTATGATGGATGGATGCACTTTTATGATGGATAGATGCACTTTTATGATGGATGGATCCACTTTTATGATGGATAGATGCACTTTTATGATGATAGATTCACTTTTATGATGGATAGAGGCTCTTTTATGATGATAGATGCTCTTTTATGATGGATGGATGCTCTTTTATGATGGATAGATGCTCTTTTATGATGGATAGATGCACTTTTATGATGGATAGATGCACTTTTATGATGGACAGATGCACTTTTATGATGATAGATGCTCTTTTATGATGGATAGATGCACTTTTATGATGATAGATGCTCTTTTATGATGGATGGATGCACTTTTATGATGGATAGATGCACTTTTATGATGATAGATGCACTTTTATGATGATAGATGCTCTTTTATGATGATAGATGCTCTTTTATGATGGATGGATGCACTTTTATGATGGATAGATGCACTTTTATGATGATAGATGCACTTTTATGATGGATAGAGGCTCTTTTATGATGGATATATGCTCTTTTATGATGGATGGATGCTCTTTTATGATGGATAGATGCTCTTTTATGATGGATAGATGCACTTTTATGATGGATAGATGCACTTTTATGATGGATAGATGCTCTTTTATGATGGACAGATGCACTTTTATGATGGATAGATGCTCTTTTATGATGTATGGATGCACTTTTATGATGGACAGATGCACTTTTATGATGGATGGATGCTCTTTTATCATGGATGGATGCACTTTTATGATGGATGGATGCACTTTTTCATACACACCAAAGATGGCTCGAGGGGGAGTAAATCATGGGGTAATTTTCTTTTTTTTGTGTGTGTGTTAAGTAAGCAGAACTTGCAGATTTGTATTTTGTACTCGTATATCTGAATTGCTCTGAACTTCAAATATTTGAGTAAGCCAATTCACACATTTTAAAAAATGATCAACTTTACTAGTGAAAATGTGGCTAGTTTTAACTAGCTAATTCAATAAATGCTACCATGCTAATTGGTATCACAATGCCTTGATAGCATTAGCACAGCACTTGCTAAATCTCCATGATGGTAATCTCCCAAAACCCAACATAACAGAAACTTTTCTAAACTAGCACAACAAAACATTAAACACTACTAGATCTCCACCTTAACGTTAATCTTACACAACAACAAAAAAACATAACATGACACTTAATTTTGGCATTTACTGTCCCTTTTGAGTGTCATGGCAAAGCATGCTGGGAAATATAAATCCCAGCCCAGTTTCAGTTAATTTTAAGTTTGTCTAAATTAAAAGAAACAAGTTCATAAAACTCATGAAACTCAAAATGTGTCCGTTTTGAGAACTCAACAGAAAAAGAAAGTTCTAAATACTCATGAAAGTTCATTTGATTGAACTAAATTGTTTAATTTGAGTTGGCTCCACTCAAACCAGATCATTATTTTGAGCGTTAGCTTACCTGTTCATTTTTGCACATGACCAGCAGCACTGCTAATTGTTTGCAAGTCGACTTCATCTACACTCCGTGCAGCGGATCTGGACCTGTATCGATTAACGCAGTGTTTGGTCTAGAAGCAACAGAAAGCAATCTCCTCCATTTCAGTGTATCCAGCTCTGTCATTACGTCTGAGGCTAGCGCTAAGTCGGGCGGAGGAAGGGATTTCTGCTCTCATATTGCTACAAAATGGTTTGTTGGCCTTATATTTGATCAGAGAAGAGGAAACTCCTAAAGCAAGGTTAGATTGACCTTTTCTTTTGATATTGCGCTTTCCTGAAACTGATTTATTGTGCAAAACACATCGGTGTGTTTCTGTTGATGCCTTTCCAGGAGAATGCGTTGGGTTTCAGTTGAACGAGAACCTGTAATCTAACGTGTGTGTGTGTTTCTGCTGCGTTCAGACCTTCTCACACACTTCGTCTAAATACTGCTGTTCAGGATGCACAGAACCAATCCCTGAGCAATCGCATTAGCGTGTTCATAAACACGAGTCGAAGCTCTCGCCATCTGTACGAGTCACCTGACTGCTGTCGAGCGGCCGTGAGTGATGGCACCTGCCACATGGTCCCCGACACGACATGATACCTGCGGCCCGAATCGACTCCGCCGTCCCCTGACGCGCGCTGATGCTAATGTGTGTGTCAGAAGGGTCACGCGCAAGGCTAAAAGTGCTTCCCACCCCAAGTTGACACAATCTCATGGTGAAGTCATTTTAAAATGATTTCACTCATGTGGAGAGAAAAATTACTGCTTAAAGGGACATGTTATGCAAAGTTCAATTTTACATGGTGTTTGAACATAAATGTGTGTTGGCGGTGTGTGTACACAACCACCCTATGATGATAATAATCCACCCACTCCTCTTTTATAATCCCCATAAATCATAAGTGGTGTTTCACAATAAGCCATTTGCAGATTCTAGCAGTGTGATGTCACATATGCTTAGACCCCGCCCATGACTGTTGACTGACTCTGCCCTATTAGCATAGACCCACCCACCGCTGCTTATGGACTTCGCCCTATTAGCATAGACCCCACCTACGGCTGACTAACCCCGCCCTCTTTATTAGCCTAGACCCCGCCCATGACTGCTGATGGACTCCACTCTATTAGCATAAACCCCGCCCATGACTGCTGAAGGACTCCGCCCTATTGGCATAAACCCTGTCCATGACTGCTGACTAACTCCGCCCTCTTTCTTAGCCTAGACCCACCCATGACTGCTGATGGACTCCACTCTATTAGCATAGACCCCGCCCGCAACTGCTGACTGACTCCACCCTATTAGCATAGACTCCATCCACGGCTGCTGACTAACCCCGCCCTCTTTATTAGCCTAGACCCCGCCCATGACTGCTGATGGACTCCACTCTATTAGCATAGACCCCGCCCACGGCAGCTGACGTACTCTGCCGTATTAGCATAGACACCACCCACGACTGCTGAAGGACTATGCCCTATTAGAATAGACCCCGCCCATGGCTGCTGACAGACTCCGCCCTCTTCATTAGCCTAAAACCCACCCACGACTGCTGACAGATTCTGCCCTATTAGCATAGACCCTGCCCATGCCTGCTGACTGACTCCACCCTATTAGCATAGACTCCATCCACGGCTGCTGACTAACCCCGCCCTCTTTATTAGCCTAGACCCCGCCCATGACTGCTGATGGACTCTACTCTATTAGCATAGACCCCACCCACGACAGCTGACGTACTCTGCCCTATTAGCATAGACACCACCCACTACTGCTGAAGGACTGTGCCCTATTAGAATAGACCCCGCCCATGGCTGCTGACAGACTCCGCCCTCTTCATTAGCCTAAAAACCACCCACGATTGCTGACAGACTCCGCCCTATTAGCATAGACCCTGCCCATGCCTGCTGATGGACTCCGCCCTATTAGCATAAACCCCGCCCATGACTGCTGATGGACTCCACACTATTAGCATAGACCCCGCCCATGACTGCTGACTGACTCCTCCCTATTTGCATAGACTCCACCCATGGCTGCTGACTATCCCCGCCCTCTTTATTAGCCTAGACCCCTCCCATGACTGCTGATGAACTCCACACTATTAGCATAGACCCCGCCCACAACTGTTGACTGACTCCTCCCTATTTGCATAGACTCCACCCATGGCTGCTGACTATCCCCGCCCTCTTTATTAGCCTAGACCCCTCCCATGACTGCTGATGAACTCCACACTATTAGCATAGACCCCGCCCGCAACTGCTGACTGACTCCTCCCTATTTGCATAGACTCCACCCATGGCTGCTGACTATCCCCGCCCTCTTTATTAGCCTAGACCCCTCCCATGACTGCTGATGGACTCCACACTATTAGCATAGACCCCGCCCGCAACTGCTGACTGACTCCTCCCTATTTGCATAGACTCCACCCATGGCTGCTGACTAACCCCGCCCTCTTTATTAGCATAGACCCCGCCCACGGCAGCTGACGTACTCTGCCCTATTAGCATAGACACCACCCACGACTGCTGAAGGACTATGCCCTATTAGCATAGACCCCGCCCACGACTGCCGCCCTCAGTGAGCTGTTCACAGTCCTCCATGTTTATCTCCTCGCCAGAGCATTCAAGTAAGAAATGTGTTCTTATTAAAGCTACTAAAGTTAATAAGTTGAGAGCAGTGAGTTATTTTCTGTTTGATTCATATTAACAGCAGATACAGCAGCAGGTACTGTATATTACGCCGCTGTCACTTTAATACACAGATCTAATACACACATGCGATTTCTTTACGTTCACAGACATAACCGAACCGTGTGTGTGTTTGACAGTTTAAGGGCAATGAGACGTGAAAGAGAACTTAGTTTAATACTCACGGGACGCTCCGTCTGACACACAGCTTTCTGTGCGCGGACTTCGGGTGTGTGTGTGTGTGCGCTCAGAAAACCATATATCAGAAGTTTCATAAAGATCATAAACTTTCATGATGATAAAGAATCATCAAAACCAAACAGATGTTGTAGTATCTGAGGCACGAGCTGTACAGGCCCCGCCCTCTTCTGGATAGGAGGCGGAGCAGCAGCTCATTTGCATTTAAAGATACATGCACGAAAACAGCATGTTTTTCCTTCCACTCAAAAATGCATTTACAACATGATATAATAAATGATCTGTGGGGTGTTTAGAGCTGAAACTTCACACACACATTCTGGAGACACCTGAGACTTATATTACATCTTGTGAAAAGGGGCATAACAGGTGCACTTTAATACTTTTACTATTTGTATAATAATAAAAAGTGCTAACCTACATATGCAACCAAGACTCATTGTAAAATCATGCCTCTACTTGCAAAACTTCAAAAACGTACCATTGCATCACTGCAGGTTTTAGTTGAAATGAACACTAGAGGCAGTAAAACACCAGAAACTTTTATTCCTTTTCACTCAAATTATGATTACAGGAGAATAGTATCGATTAACAAACACTTATTTCCCCACAGTTCCTTGCACAACACTGGTATGGGTTCACTTTTGATTGCACTGTCAGATTCTCGTTTATCTGTTTTGGATAAAACTAAACGCTTTTAGCGCCACTCTCTGGACATTTCACTGTGAAAGTGTCGCAATACCTGCAAGAGGCAACATATAATTTTGCAAAAATGTCACCACGGGGATGTTTTCCCAATGAGCTTGAGTTGCAACAATAGAAATATCTACATCAACTGGTTTTATTCAAGTTAAAAATATTACTAATATCACTGAGCCAAGCTACATACATCCGTTTATACCAAACTAAATTGGTAGAAATGGCTCTTAAAGCTAACAATTGCAGATTGCTTGAGCTTTTCTTGAATACAAAAATCCATGCCTAAAAAGAGCAAGCAGTTGAATTGTCAGTATTGCTCTTTTAACTAAAAACATCTTTTTAAAGTGGAGGAGAAATTATGAAGTAAAAATGAAACAGGATGCAGAGCAAACAAGTAATAAACTGTGAATACGGCACACATTGAGATAAGTGACCACTTCATTACGAAGTTTATATTTTTGTTATGTTTGTGCATTGAATACAATCCTTTTTTTATTTTGTTGGTAATGAAAGTCTTTATTACACCCACTGCGGTTTATTAGAGCAGGAAATGAAAGAATCAGTTCATGGTCATTCAACGCTGGTCCGTTTAAGCAGTTTGTGCCGGTAAACATCATTTCTGCTTAGCGTCAGACCAGGAGTGTTTACAATAAACATAATCAATGGTAATTTGCCTGGAGTCTGTTTTCATTTGTTAGAAAAGATAATGGAATATGGAGACTGTAATAGGCCTATATTGCTATTGGAAACTGTGGAAGCATGAGCTGTAGCAGGTAGTCAAGTCAAGTGTATTTGTTTCGCTCATTTCACAACACACATCATTTTAAAGCAGCTTTAGAGAAAGTCACACTGTCATGTCTATAATGCGTTAATGCTTTACCGTAGAGCAAGTGTTAGTGCTCAGAGATAAGATTATAAATAATGATGAAATGAGTGATCCTGCAGATTTATATCTAGTTATATTCTATAAATAGTGTTGTCTAGCACATATATATCAGTGCTACAGTGACTCCTGCACATGAGTGATCAAGACAATAAGAGATTTAAATATCGGTTGGTTTTGTTCCATTAAGAGATTTAAATATCGGTCGGTTTTGTTCTGTTAAGAGATTTAAATATCGGTCGGTTTTGTTCAATTAAGAGATTTAAATATCGGTCGGTTTTGTTCCATTAAGATATTTAAATATCGGTCGGTTTTGTTCAATTAAGAGATTTAAATATCAGTCGGTTTTGTTCTGTTAAGAGATTTAAATATCGGTCGGTTTTGTTCAATTAAGAGATTTAAATATCGGTCGGTTTTGTTCCATTAAGAGATTTAAATATCGGTCGGTTTTGTTCCATTAAGAGATTTAAATATCGGTCGGTTTTGTTCTGTTAAGAGATTTAAATATCGGTCGGTTTTGTTCAATTAAGAGATTTAAATATCGGTCGGTTTTGTTCCATTAAGAGATTTAAATATCGGTCGGTTTTGTTCCATTAAGAGATTTAAATATCGGTCGGTTTTGTTCTATTAAGAGATTTAAATATCAGTCGGTTTTGTTCCATTAAGAGATTTAAATATTGGTCGGTTTTGTTCCGTTAAGAGATTTAAATATCGGTCGGTTTTGTTCCATTAAAAGATTTAAATATCAGTCGGTTTTGTTCCATTAAGAGATTTAAATATCGGTCGGTTTTGTTCAATTAAGAGATTTAAATATCAGTCGGTTTTGTTCCATTAAGAGATTTAAATATCGGTCGGTTTTGTTCAATTAAGAGATTTAAATATCAGTCGGTTTTGTTCCATTAAGAGATTTAAATATTGGTCGGTTTTGTTCCGTTAAGAGATTTAAATATCGGTCGGTTTTGTTCCGTTAAGAGATTTAAATATCGGTCGGTTTTGTTCCATTAAGAGATTTAAATATCGGTCGGTTGTTTGTTGTGTTAAGAGATTTAAATATCGGTCGGTTTTGTTCAATTAAGAGATTTAAATATCGGTCGGTTTTGTTCCGTTAAGAGATTTAAATATCGGTCGGTTTTGTTCAATTAAGAGATTTAAATATCGGTCGGTTTTGTTCTATTAAGAGATTTAAATATCAGTCGGTTTTGTTCAATTAAGAGATTTAAATATCAGTCGGTTTTGTTCTGTTAAGAGATTTAAATATCGGTCGGTTTTGTTCTATTAAGAGATTTAAATATCAGTCGGTTTTGTTCAATTAAGAGATTTAAATATCAGTCGGTTTTGTTCTGTTAAGAGATTTAAATATCGGTCGGTTTTGTTCTGTTAAGAGATTTAAATATCGGTCGGTTTTGTTCAATCAAGAGATTTAAATATCGGTCGGTTTTGTTCCATTAAGAGATTTAAATATCGGTCGGTTTTGTTCAATTAAGAGATTTAAATATCAGTCGGTTTTGTTCTGTTAAGAGATTTAAATATCGGTCGGTTTTGTTCAATTAAGAGATTTAAATATCGGTCGGTTTTGTTCCATTAAGAGATTTAAATATCGGTCGGTTTTGTTCCATTAAGAGATTTAAATATCGGTCGGTTTTGTTCTGTTAAGAGATTTAAATATCGGTCGGTTTTGTTCAATTAAGAGATTTAAATATCGGTCGGTTTTGTTCCATTAAGAGATTTAAATATCGGTCGGTTTTGTTCCATTAAGAGATTTAAATATCGGTCGGTTTTGTTCTATTAAGAGATTTAAATATCAGTCGGTTTTGTTCCATTAAGAGATTTAAATATTGGTCGGTTTTGTTCCGTTAAGAGATTTAAATATCGGTCGGTTTTGTTCCATTAAAAGATTTAAATATCAGTCGGTTTTGTTCCATTAAGAGATTTAAATATCGGTCGGTTTTGTTCAATTAAGAGATTTAAATATCAGTCGGTTTTGTTCCATTAAGAGATTTAAATATCGGTCGGTTTTGTTCAATTAAGAGATTTAAATATCAGTCGGTTTTGTTCCATTAAGAGATTTAAATATTGGTCGGTTTTGTTCCGTTAAGAGATTTAAATATCGGTCGGTTTTGTTCCGTTAAGAGATTTAAATATCGGTCGGTTTTGTTCCATTAAGAGATTTAAATATCGGTCGGTTGTTTGTTGTGTTAAGAGATTTAAATATCGGTCGGTTTTGTTCCGTTAAGAGATTTAAATATCGGTCGGTTGTTTGTTGTGTTAAGAGATTTAAATATCGGTCGGTTTTGTTCCCGTTAAGAGATTTAAATATTGGTCGGTTTTGTTCCATTAAGAGATTTAAATATCAGTCGGTTTTGTTCCATTAAGAGATTTAAATATCGGTCGGTTTTGTTCTGTTAAGAGATTTAAATATCAGTCGGTTTTGTTCTGTTAAGAGATTTAAATATCGGTCGGTTTTATTCCGTTAAGAGATTTAAATATCGGTCGGTTTTGTTCCATTAAGAGATTTAAATATTGGTCGGTTTTGGTCCATTAAGAGATTTAAATATCGGTCAGTTTTGTTCTATTAAGAGATTTAAATATCGGTCGGTTTTGTTCTGTTAAGAGATTTAAATATCGGTCGGTTGTTTGTTGTGTTAAGAGATTTAAATATCGGTCGGTTTTGTTCCATTAAGAGATTTAAATATCGGTCGGTTTTGTTCCATTAAGAGATTTAAATATCGGTCGGTTTTGTTCCGTTAAGAGATTTAAATATCGGTCGGTTGTTTGTTGTGTTAAGAGATTTAAATATCGGTCGGTTTTATTCCATTAAGAGATTTAAATATCGGTCGGTTTTGCTACGTTAAGAGATTTAAATATCGGTCAGTTTTGTTCTGTTAAGAGATTTAAATATCGGTCAGTTTTGTTCTGTTAAAAGATTTAAATATCGGTCGGTTTTGTTCTGTTAAGAGATTTAAATATTGGTCGGTTTTGTTCCGTTAAGAGATTTAAATTTCGGTCGGTTTTGTTCCATTAAGAGATTTAAATATCGGTCGGTTTTATTCCATTAAGAGATTTAAATATCGGTCGGTTTTGCTCTGTTAAGAGATTTAAATATCGGTCGGTTTTGTTCTATTAAGAGATTTAAATATCAGACGGTTTTGTTCCGTTAAGAGATTTAAATATTGGTCGGTTTTGTTCTGTTAAGAGATTTAAATATTGGTCGGTTTTGTTCCGTTAAGAGAATTAAATATCGGTCGGTTTTGTTCCGTTAAGAGATTTAAATATTGGTCGGTGTTGTTCCATTAAGAGATTTAAATATCAGACGGTTTTGTTCCGTTAAGAGATTTAAATATCAGACGGTTTTGTTCCGTTAAGAGATTTAAATATTGGTCGGTTTTGCTCCGTTAAGAGATTTAAATATCGGTCGGTTTTGTTCTATTAAGAGATTTAAATATCAGACGGTTTTGTTCCGTTAAGAGATTTAAATATTGGTCGGTTTTGTTCCGTTAAGAGATTTAAATTTCGGTCGGTTTTGTTCCATTAAGAGATTTAAATATCGGTCGGTTTTATTCCATTAAGAGATTTAAATATCGGTCGGTTTTGCTCCGTTAAGAGATTTAAATATCGGTCGGTTTTGTTCTATTAAGAGATTTAAATATCAGACGGTTTTGTTCCGTTAAGAGATTTAAATATTGGTCGGTTTTGTTCTGTTAAGAGATTTAAATATCAGACGGTTTTGTTCTGTTAAGAGATTTAAATATTGGTCGGTTTTGTTCCGTTAAGAGATTTAAATTTCGGTCGGTTTTGTTCCATTAAGAGATTTAAATATCGGTCGGTTTTATTCCATTAAGAGATTTAAATATCGGTCGGTTTTGCTCCGTTAAGAGATTTAAATATCGGTCGGTTTTGTTCTATTAAGAGATTTAAATATCAGACGGTTTTGTTCCGTTAAGAGATTTAAATATTGGTCGGTTTTGTTCTGTTAAGAGATTTAAATATTGGTCGGTTTTGTTCCGTTAAGAGAATTAAATATCGGTCGGTTTTGCTCCGTTAAGAGATTTAAATATCGGTCGGTTTTGTTCTATTAAGAGATTTAAATATCAGACGGTTTTGTTCCGTTAAGAGATTTAAATATCAGACGGTTTTGTTCCGTTAAGAGATTTAAATATTGGTCGGTTTTGTTCCGTTAAGAGAATTAAATATCGGTCGGTTTTGTTCCGTTAAGAGATTTAAATATTGGTCGGTGTTGTTCCATTAAAGCTGTAGTCTACGATGTTGAAAATCAGTCGAGAAAGCCTAAATTAAAAAAAAACTCATCCCGCCCCTCCACACGCACACCCCTCCCCTCTGTGCTACCTGATCCCTCCCACCGGGAAACGATCTGAACAACGTCACTCAGTCAAGCAGGAGTAAACATCGGAACGGAGATGTTGATAGCTCAAATGCACACGTTTGAGTTCACGCCCACGCAAGATTACCAACACATGCAATGTTCTATCGGCTCGAACAGAAAACCGCTAACGTTAGGCCTATTGAAATAGTCCAGCACTTCAAGAAATATAATTACTTTGACCCGTGATAGGCGATGCTAAACGGCTTACATTCCAATGCCGACCGGCAGCATGATCATGTTGTCAGACTGATAAAAAGCTATTTATGTAATACACCACACCATAAAAGTATAAATAAATGTTTACCTGCTCAACAAAAAATCAGCGTCGGTTTTAAGTACAAAGGTTTCTCTGAAGCTTCCTGCAATGGTGGACCCTATATTGATTCGGCTTTGAGTCCGGCGTTCTTCACATTTTTTTAAAATCTCTGCTCTTTCCTCAATTGACTTTCTCTTTCTTCCAACCTTGACTGTTGGGGCGAGCAGGGGCCGCTTGCTGCTGTCTGTTTGTTGGTTTTTCTCCATTGCTGAGTTGATGCTGCCTACTTGCCCGCAAAATTTCATGTCGCAGGAGGAGGGGGTGGGGTGGGGTGCGGTGGGTGGGTGGAGACGCGAGTGGAGCAGGGGATTGGATGAGAGCAGTTAACCAATGTAAGCTGTCCGGCCGGACAGCTTACATTGGTCAATTTCTCTGCGGGTGTACACCAAATAGAGTGAATGGATTTTTTTCATTCTTTTTTCTCTTCATAATGTTAGGATTGTACTGTAGAACCATAACCAGCATCTAAACGAGATTATTAATAATGAACAATCTTTGAAATCGTAGACCATAGCTTTAAGAGATTTAAATATCGGTCGGTTTTGTTCCGTCAAGAGATTTAAATATTGGTCATTTTCCAAATGTTACTGACAACTTTAATCTACAGTGTTGAAAATGATAGAGTATGGCTTTAATTTCAGTTAGATAATTTTGGTAAATTTTTTGGAGAAGTTCACATTGTGGGAAATAAGTGCCTTCTAGGAGACGGCAACATTACTGTGCTAGTGATCATAATAAAGTTATTTACTCTGGTATTGGTATTGAAGGGTTTGTGGTGAGTACTGTTCACCTGAAACCTGATAAGGAAAAGAAGAAGCGTCTAGTCTTGTCCACTACAGCCGTCTATTCAACTGTGTGAAACTTTTATAAATTGATTGCAAAACATTCTTGGTCACGACGCTCATCCAAGTATTTCGTTAGTTGAATATCTGCTAACAGTGTAGATCAATGTAGACGCATTTGCTGGATGAATATATTTATATTCCATTGTCCAATGATATGGAAAAATCAAAACTGAGTTCCAAAAAGACACTGGAAGACTTCAGGAGCATTCCCATGAGCCATCAGGTTTAGTGGTCAGGTCTGTGTTAGAGTGGTCATCGTTCTCTCTGACTTAAAACAGTTAGGTTAGGAGTTTCGTTTGACAGGAGTTATGATCCAGAAGCACGTCCAACTGGGCAAAATCACACTCACCATTTACAGGTTTAAAAAGTTTTCCAGACCTGTCCTGGTTGAGTAAACAGCTGGCGGGCAGGTAATTAATCACAGCGCGTGCCCTTCACATCTCGCTGGGGTCTTCAGGGAGCAGGTGACATGCAGTGCTAAGCAGCATTCGCTCATTTCACAGAAGTGTTTGTTCTAGCCACCGCCGGTCCATAATAATGATGGCAGCATTGAAATTTGTGATTGTAAATTTGAAGTTTGTGATTGTAAATTATCTCAAAGACTTGGTTTATGTTGATGCATCTTTCTGTTGTGTGTAAATTGTTGTTATTGTTGTTCTTTCAACGAGGACACATTAAATTGATTTTGTCTTTTAAACAGTAAAGGCATTTTGAATCTTTGAGAAGTATACTCTAGCTTGATAAATGTATTGTTCCATTAAGATATTTAAATATCGGTTGGCTTTGTTCCATTAAGAGATTTTGATATTTAAAATATCAGTCGGTTTTGAGATTTAAATATCGGCCGGTTTTGAGATTTAAATATCAGTCGGTTTTGAGATTTAAATATCAGTCGGTTTTGAGATTTAAATATCAGCCGGTTTTGAGATTTAAATATCGGTCGGTTTTGAGATTTAAAATATCAGTCGGATTTGAGATTTAAATATCAGTCGGATTTGAGATTTAAAATATCAGTCGGATTTGAGATTTAAAATATCAGTCGGATTTGAGATTTAAAATATCAGTCGAATTTGAGATTTTTAATATCGGTCGGTTTTGAGATTTAAATATCAGTCGGTTTTGAGATTTAAAATATCAGTCGGATTTGAGATTTAAATTTCAGTCGGTTTTGAGATTTAAATGTCAGTCGGTTTTGAGATTTTTAATATCGGTCGGTTTTGAGATTTAAATATCAGTCGGTTTTGAGATTTTTAATGTCGGTCAGTTTTGAGATTTAAAATATTGGCCGGTTTTGAGATTTTTAATATCAGTCGGTTTTGAGATTTAAATATCAGTCGGTTTTGATATTTTTAAAATCGGTCGGTTTTGAGATTTAAATATCAGTCGGTTTTGAGATTTAAATATCAGTCGGTTTTGAGATTTTTAATATCGGTCGGTTTTGAGATTTAAATATCAGTCGGTTTTGAGATTTAAAATATCAGTCGGATTTGAGATTTAAATTTCAGTCGGTTTTGAGATTTTTAATATCGGTCGGTTTTGAGATTTAAATATCAGTCGGTTTTGAGATTTAAATATCAGTCGGTTTTGAGATTTTTAATATCGGTCGGTTTTGAGATTTAAATATCAGTCGGTTTTGAGATTTAAAATATCAGTCGAATTTGAGATTTAAATGTCAGTCGGTTTTGAGATTTTTAATATCGGTCGGTTTTGAGATTTAAATATCAGTCGGTTTTGATATTTTTAAAATCGGTCGGTTTTGAGATTTAAATATCAGTCGGTTTTGAGATTTAAAATATCGGCCAGTTTTGAGATTTAAATTTCTGCCGGTTTTGAGATTTAAATATCAGTCGGTTTTGAGATTTAAATATCAGTCGGTTTTGAGTGTTAAATATCAGTCGGTTTTGAGATTTAAATATCAGTCGGTTTTGAGATTTAAATATCAGTCGGTTTTGAGTGTTAAATATCAGTCGGTTTTGAGATTTAAATATCGGTCGGTTTTGAGAGTTAAATATCAGTCGGTTTTGAGATTTAAATATCATTCGGTTTTGAGATTTAAATATCAGTCGGTTTTGAGATTTAAATATCAGTCGGTTTTGAGTGTTAAATATCAGTCGGTTTTGAGATTTAAATATCAGTCGGTTTTGAGATTTAAATATCAGTCGGTTTTGAGTGTTAAATATCAGTCGGTTTTGAGATTTAAATATCAGTCGGTTTTGAGTGTTAAATATCAGTCGGTTTTGAGAGTTAAATATCAGTCGGTTTTGAGAGTTAAATATCAGTCGGTTTTGAGATTTAAATATCAGTCGGTTTTGAGATTTAAATATCAGTCGGTTTTGAGATTTAAATATCAGTCGGTTTTGAGATTTAAATATCAGTCGGTTTTGAGATTTAAATATCAGTCGGTTTTGAGATTTAAATATCATTCGGTTTTGAGATTTAAATATCAGTCGGTTTTGAGATTTAAATATCATTCGGTTTTGAGATTTAAATATCAGTCGGTTTTGAGATTTAAATATCATTCGGTTTTGAGATTTAAATATCAGTCGGTTTTGAGATTTAAATATCAGTCGGTTTTGAGATTTAAATATCATTCGGTTTTGAGATTTAAATATCATTCGGTTTTGAGTGTTAAATTTCAGACGGTTTTGAGAGTTAAATATCAGTCGGTTTTGAGATTTAAATATCAGTCGGTTTTGAGATTTAAATATCAGTCGGTTTTGAGATTTAAATATCATTCGGTTTTGAGATTTAAATATCAGTCGGTTTTGAGATTTAAATATCATTCGGTTTTGAGATTTAAATATCAGTCGGTTTTGAGATTTAAATATCAGTCGGTTTTGAGATTTAAATATCATTCGGTTTTGAGATTTAAATATCAGTCGGTTTTGAGATTTAAATATCAGTCGGTTTTGAGATTTAAATATCGGTCGGTTTTGAGATTTAAATATCAGTCGGTTTTGAGATTTAAATATCAGTCGGTTTTGAGATTTAAATATCATTCGGTTTTGAGATTTAAATATCAGTCGGTTTTGAGATTTAAATATCAGTCGGTTTTGAGATTTAAATATCATTCGGTTTTGAGATTTAAATATCAGTCGGTTTTGAGATTTAAATATCGGTCGGTTTTGAGATTTAAATATCAGTCGGTTTTGAGATTTAAATATCAGTCGGTTTTGATATTTAAAATATCGGTCGGGTTTGAGATTTAAATATCAGTCGGTTTTGAGATTTAAATATCGGTCGGTTTTGAGATTTAAATATCGGTCGGGTTTGAGATTTAAATTATCGAATATACATTTAAAATGTATATTGGTTTCCATAACTTTTCCATGTCTGGACAAAAAAGTCTCTGATTTCTTAATGTTTTCAGTGAGTGTGGGATCCCTGTTCTGAGTCCCGTCGTTCTTCAGTCAGTTTTCTGTGTCTTGGAGGCATGAAACACTGAAGCTGAATGTTGTAGGAGGATGAGGAGCAACACCGTTTCCTTATCAGTCCTCACCTGCTGCACTCGTATATGAGAAGAGAGGGGGGGAAAGGATAAAAAGCATTTCAGGGCATCCAGCTTAAGACATTTATTCAAATTCATTTTTTCCCAAAGTATTGCTAGTGTCAAGTCAGTTTTATTTCATAGAATGGAAATGAATTTGCTTGATAATTGAGGTTGGCCCTTCAGGGCAGGATTGTGGAAGAAATGTCAGCACTCCTTAAATGCGGAGCGGAGACCCATCCCAAGCATGTGGGCTCATTTTTACACCCGTGCATTATGAAAGCGAATCTAATCACTAGTGTGATATTCTCCTCCCACCGTCTAAGAGCTTTTCTTCAGAGGAGAGAATCGGCACATCCTCACGAGTATCTCTTTCTGCGGATCAGCACATCGAGTGAGAGAAGAATCTCGTTCCTCTCAGAGCTCATATATTTACTCTAAACATATAGAAAGCAATAATTAAAATAGTCTTGTTAAGTAAGACGTGACATTAAATACTGATGTTAGTGCATTGAGATTATTTTATCTTGTAATGCTCCTGGGAGCAAAAATACTCCTTTACAATTTGGAGAGGGAGAAAACAGTGTAGCTATGAGACAAACTGCGGAAAATTACAATCTTCAGTTACATATTTCATTGTTGATATTATCCGTCTTGTCATTTTCTCTCTTCCAGCTCTTTATGTCTTCGTCTTTGGCCAGTTTTTGGTTCTTCTGAGCAATGTTTTTCTTTTCTTTCTTTAGAAAAGAGACCGCCACGGAATAAAAGCATATCATTTTTTTTGACTTTATAACTGGTAATTGCGAGTTTTTAACTCTTAATTATAATACTATTATTATTATTATTATTAATTATAACTCTTAACAATTCTTAGGTAAAAACATATAAACTTGCACATTGCAATTGTGATTTATAAAGTCAATTGTAAGTTATAAACTCGCAATTACAAGAAAAAGTAAGAATTGAGAGTTGACGAGCTGAAAGCTTATTTCTCGTAATTTTAACTCGCAATTGTGAGTTTATATCTAGTTTTATATACAGTTTTGAGAACAAATATAAACTCGCAATTGCGGGAAAAATGTATGAAGCGGATTTGTTTCATAATTTTATTTATAATTTATTTATTTCGTTTATTTCACATAATTGCGACTTTTTATCACAATTCTGAGAAATAAAGTCGCAATTCTGTGAGTTAGAATTGCGATATACAGTATAAACTTGAAATTGCAAGTTATAAAGTATGAATTGCGAGATATAAACTAGCAAATCTGGGGAAAAAAATACTTGAATTTACCTTTTTAAGTTTGCGTTTTATTCCGTAGCCACTGTAAACCCTAACGGTCGAAATAATCAACTGGTTTGAGTAGAGCCAACTCAAATTAAACTAATTAGTTCAATCAAATTATCTTTTATGAGTATTTAGAACTTGCTTTTTCTTTTGGGTTCTCAAAACGGACACATTTTGAGTAATATTAATTATTTCATTGTTTTGAGTTTTATGAACTTGTTTCTTTTCATTTAGACTAACTTACATTTAACTCAAATGCTAAAAGTAAGTGTTATATCACACTTTTTGATGAGTAGGTTTAGGGGTTGGGTCAGTGTGTGTGTGTGTGTGTGTGTGTGTGTGTGTGTGTGTGTGTGTGTGTGTGTGTGTGTGTGTGTGTGTGTGTGTGTGTGTGTGTGTGTGTGTGTGTGTGTGTGTGTGTGTGTGTGTGTGTGTGTGTGTGTGTGTGTGTGTGTGTGTGTTTGTGTGTGTGTGTGTGTGTGTGTGATGGGTAGGTTTAGGGGTAGGGGCAGTGTGTGTGTGTGTGTGTGTGTGTGTGTGTGTGTGTGTGTGTGTGTGTGTGTGTGTGTGTGTGTGTGTGTGTGTGTGTGTGTGTGTGTGTGTGTGTGTGTGTGTGTGTGTGTGTGTGTGTGTGTGTGTGTTTGTACTGAACATACTCAACATGTTTCATATGTTCATATCCTCATGAACACACATCTAATCTCCACACATAAATATATAAAGTAATAAAAGCATGTGAAAGAGGGTGTTCTGTGTAGGCGGTTGTGTGTGTGTGTGTGTGTGTGTGTGTGTGTGTGTGTGTGTGTGTGTGTGTGTGTGTGTGTGTGTGTGTGTGTGTGTGTGTGTGTGTGTGTGTGTGTGTGTGTGTTATCAGCCCTGCGTTTACTCTGTTTGCACTCTTAAGAGCGTCTGCAGCCAGCAGGTGTTGTGCTTTACGGGGGAGTTGGTGTTATATTTTTAATCTTATTATAGGCACAGAGCACACGGAAGCGCCTTTAATAAATCCACATGAGTGTGTGAGAGATCCGACAGCTCGTGTGTGTCACACGAGACCAGATATAAACACTCCATAAATGAAAGAGCGGTGATAACTTAACACACAACACACCGGCTGCACGCAAAACTCAGTCCTTTCAGTGGTCAAACACGATCTGAGCATGTTTCAAAAGCTCAAACATCTCTAAAGAAAGTCTCGTTTACACACGGAAAACTTTATTTTATTGTAATTTTGGATTTATTGAGGCTGATCGGTGTTTTACTGTAATGTCATAAAGACACTCCGGCTCTTTCCTCTCTCGTTCATCTGAAAACAAGCCCTGCAGGAAGCCCTCATTTAGGCGGGAAACGAGCGGCCTAGCCTTTGGCTGGTTCCGGTAATATCACCTAGCTTTGATGGATCAATAGTTTGCAAATCCCGGGAAAGTCAATTACTTGTGAGGAGGAGCTATTTTAGGGCAAGAGGGAACACAAAGAGTCATTACACAGATAATGTCCTGTCAGCCTTATCCAGCGGGAGGGCCGCCATGGGCAATGGATATGTCATGTGTCTGTCTGCATGTCTGCCAGAGACGCGCGTGTGTGTGTGTGTGAGACTGTGGTAAACAATCATAAACCGGGCTTCTTCTGCTGGGGAAAACGCAACGTGGTACCAGGAAAATGGAAAGTAGTATTTTTGTAGCTGGAGGCTGGAGATGAGAAGGGAAGCGAGGCATCTGCTGCATCATGAAAGGGAGATGCGAGGTCTTGTGTTTGCTGTAAAGTGTGAAGCTGTTTCTGGGTTTGAGGCGTTCGCTCCTGTGAGGAGAACTCTTGCACGCTCGTCTTTGCTTTTGTAAAGCTTCCTCCTCCCACGTGCTATTCTGAGGCCGTACACGCGCGTTTGCTGGTAGAAGAAGAGAGAAATATCATCACCTGGGGATGTAATAATGAGGAGCTGTGTTCAGTTTACCCTGGCGTTTTTAAACCGTATGTACAGGATACCCGAGTTTTTCTGAGATTTATTTATTTCCTGCAGTTTTGGTGGCTTTTAATGTGGTTGTCAATCCTAAACTCTGTGGCCTGCATTCACTAAAATACTATTCACTATTCTACTGTTCACTATTTACTATTATATTATATTATATTATATTATATTAATTATATTATATTATATTATATTATATTATATTATATTATATTATGTTATATTATATTTATTATATTATATTATATTAATTATATTATATAAATATTATATAATAATTATATGATATAAAATGTTACATTTTTAGTTTTAGGTTGGTCGAGTGAAACGATTTAAGTACACTCTAAAAAATGCTGGGTTAAAAATAACCCAAGTTGGGTTGAAAATGAACTAACCAAGCAATTGGGTTGTTTTATCCCAGTGGTTGGGTTAAATATTTGCATAATATTAAAACAAACCAATCGCTGGGATAAAACAACAACCCAATCGCTGGGATAAAACAACAACCCAATCGCTGGGATAAAACATCCCATTCGCTGGGATAAAACAACCCAATCGCTGGGATAAAACAACAACCCAATCGCTGGGATAAAACAACAACCCAATCGCTGGGATAAAACAACAACCCAATCGCTGGGATAAAACAACAACCCAATCGCTGGGATAAAACAACAACCCAATCGCTGGGATAAAACATCCCATTCGCTGGGATAAAACAACCCAATCGCTGGGATAAAACAACCCAATCGCTGGGATAAAACAACAACCCAATCGCTGGGATAAAACATCCCATTCGCTGGGATAAAACAACCCAATCGCTGGGATAAAACAACCCAATCGCTGGGATAAAACAACAACCCAATCGCTGGGATAAAACAACAACCCAATCGCTGGGATAAAACATCCCATTCGCTGGGATAAAACAACCCAATCGCTGGGATAAAACAACCCAATCGCTGGGATAAAACAACAACCCAGTCGCTGGGTTAAAACAACCCAATTGCTGGGATAAAACAACAACCCAATTGCTGGGATAAAACAACCCAATCGCTGGGATAAAACAACAACCCAATTGCTGGGTTCAAACAACCCAATCGCTGGGATAAAACATCCCATTCGCTGGGATAAAACAACCCAATCGCTGGGATAAAACAACCCAATCGCTGGGATAAAACAACCCAATCGCTGGGATAAAACAACCCAATCGCTGGGATAAAACAACAACCCAGTCGCTGGGTTAAAACAACCCAATTGCTGGGATAAAACAACAACCCAATTGCTGGGATAAAACAACCCAATCGCTGGGATAAAACAACAACCCAATTGCTGGGTTCAAACAACCCAATCGCTGGGTTAAAACAACCCAATCGCTGGGATAAAACAACCCAATCGCTGGGATAAAACAACCCAATTGCTGGGTTAAAACAACCCAATCGCTGGGATAAAACAACCCAATCGCTGGTTTAAAACAACCCAATCGCTGGGATAAAACAACCCAATCGCTGGGTTAAAACAACCCAATCGCTGGGATAAAACAACCCAATCGCTGGGATAAAACAACAACCCAATTGCTGGGATAAAACAACCCAATCGCTGGGATAAAACAACCCAATCGCTGGGATAAAACAACAACCCAATTGCTGGGATAAAACAACCCAATTGCTGGGATAAAACAACCCAATCGCTGGGATAAAACAACCCAATCGCTGGGTTAAAACAACCCAATCGCTGGGGGGGGGTTGGTTACATATTTTAGAGTGTAGCTAAACATTTAATATTAATATTTAATTTTATGTTGCTGTGGGCAGTTTCTTGTCAAGTTATCCTTTGAGACAGCTCAAGGCAATTTTCATGCTTGCATCACCAACTAAATGATTTCTTAAGCCTAATTGCTCCACTAAGGTGGTGGCCATCTTGAAAAATGGCCGCCATCTTGAAATTTCAAGTAGCTGTGGGTGGCTTATTGTCTAGTGACCATCAGAGACTGCTCATGCCAATTTTCATGCTTGTATCACCAAATAAACCACTATATCACTTAACTGCTCCACTAAGGTGTCGGCCATCTTGAAAAATGGCCGCCATCTTGAAATTTCAAGTGGCTCGGACAATTTTCTTGTCAAGTGACCCATGGAGACTGCTCATGCCAATTTTCACGCTTGTATCATAAACTGAACGATTCTGCCAAACATAAGCACTTAGCCGCTCCACTATAAACCAACTCGTTTGATTTGAAAGAATTAAGCCCACCTGCAGCGGTCAGGAATCATGTCAACAGCAGGTCTGTTCCACTGGACCGGATCATCCAGAGCATGCGCTGGAGCCGTCGAGCATCACATGCTGTGTTTGGACTGCGGTCAGCACTGTCTGACGGATCTGATCCAGACTGAGACTGACCCGAGGTCGTCTGAGCTGCTCACACAACTGTCCATCAAAGGATTTGGGGTTTAACTGGCTCATAATTTGAAAGTATCACCCACACATTGTCATGGAAGAAAGTTTCGTCCCCATTAAGTCCTTTTAACGTGGCATTTCCGTTCTAAAGAGCCTAAGCTTAAATCATTCCTGTCTCTAACATCAACAATCACAAATAATGACACAATCACAACCGGCTATTGGTCAGTCAAACTGAAAGCCCCGCCCAAAACTGACGGCATTGGTTGAGTTGGGATTAAACAAACCAATCAATGGATAATGAATGTTGAAAGTGTCACAGAGACACAGTGTTACACGTCTTATGAAGGCTTTATTAATATAATAATCACCCTGAATATTAAAGTAAGAAATTCGTTTAATATCCGTATGCAAACACGTTTTTGAGTTGTTTAACAATCAGAAATATAAGTTCAATAATAAAATTAAGAAAAGGGTTCCAAAGGGTTTGGACCAAATGTAAAATAAAATTTAAAAAGTGTATTAAAATATTTATGTCAGATGTATTAGTTTTTCTGAAATTATAGTTATGGTTTGGTTCATACTTTAAATTTCAGTTATAATAGTCAATGTTTAATTGTCTTTTTAAAATAAGCATAATATTTTCTGTTGTGTACTAACAGACTATCAAAATTAAATTAAATTAATAAAAATATATAAATAAAAACCAAATGAAATAATAAATAAAATAAAAACTGAATAAAATAAAATAAAAAATAAAAAATGAAAAAATAAAATAAATAAATAATAATAAAATGAAGAAAGAAATTAATAAAATTAAATTAAAAAATAATATAAAATTAAATAATACAATTAAAAATTCAATTCAATTAAAAATAAAATAATTAAAATAAAAAATTATAAAATAAAATAAATACAAGAAGTAAATAAAATACAATACAATAATAAATAAAATAAAATAATAAAATGAAGAAAAATGTAAAGTAAATTAAAAATTAAATTAAATTAAATAATTAAAATATAAAAAATACAATAAGTAAATAAAATAATAAAATGAAGAAAAATATTATATTAAATTAAATAAAAATAAAAAAAAATAATGCAGTCATAAAGCTGACATGATGTGTTCTGCACATCAATATTCCAGTGTCAAGCCAAAATACTATTCAATACTGTATAAACTATAATACTGTATGAACAATATTGTGTCCTATGTGGAGTGGTATTTGCTTTTAGACAAACTAAACAAAAACCAGAGGCCATCATTTGTGTTTTGACCAATTTAAAAATGCACTTAAAATAAATGACACGGTCATTTCACTTTTTGTCATTGTCGATTATAATAATGTTGTCTTGTCTTGCAGAGGTGGTTCAGCTCAGTCTAGCGGATGGGAAGCGTCTGAGCGTCACAACAGTGACCGTCGGCCTGAGCGCCGTGCTGTCCTGCGCCATTCAGGGCACCCTGAGACCACCCATCATCTGGAAGAGAAACGGCATCATCCTCAACTTCCTGGATCTCGAGGATATCAATGTGAGTACTCTGATGTCAAACTGTTGAACACCATCATTATTGTATGTCCAAGAAATAAAAATGCAGTTAATCAACTCTTCTGTGACAACATGCCCCAATAGTTGTGTGTTGTCACATTAAGTGGGTGACATCACAGTTGGAACATTCCAATAAATATCATTGTAATGAAGTTTGTTGATATGGGAAGAAGGAGGCGGGTACCGGCGAACGTTTAAAAGACTTTAATCAAATAAACAAAATGAAAGTAACACACACATAACAAAATGTAAACAAAACACAACTTAAACTCCAGGCCTGGTCTTCTCTCGTCCTCCTTTTCCCGTCGCTCTCCGTAAGAGATCCGAGACCGGTGTGACGCACAGCTGGCGCTCATTATGCAATCACTCACTGGTCTCGCGCCGCTCTCTCACGGCTTTCGCTCGTCACATACCCCCATCGTCCCTCGCAGGCCGGGGGGTACCCACGAGACTGTGCTCTACTCCCCCCCGAGGCCAGTCTTGGCGGTCGCAGCACCTGGGGGTAAGGACAGATGAGACGAGAGAAAAGAAGACAGAAGCACAAGGACGAGAGAGGAAAAAAAATATCTTGGTCCGGTTCCCTGACACACTGCAGCTCGGTCCTCAGTCAGCCGAGAGACTCTTCTTCGCGTGCCATGCGATGGTACTGGACGCTCGGTGGATGGCTCGATCCTACTCCACCCCCTGGCAGCCGGCGGTGGCTCCTCCGGTTGAAGACCACGAGTGGCTGCCCGAGACAGTGGTGCTGTGAAGCGAGTGAAGACCAGTGGGACGGAGAGCTCGCTCCCTGCTCCTCCCCATCATGGCAGACGGTAGTAGGCTCCAGCCCACAGCAAACGCCGGCGACTCCTCCACTCCCTCTCGGATGGCAGCCACTCCACCTCGACCCAGGAGCAGGGCAGCGAGCTCTCCGTCCCACTGGTCTTCACTCACTCCAGCACCACTGCCTCAGGCAGCCACTCGTGGTCTTCAATCTTCCGCGCTTCCGACCTCCTCAGCACCGCAATTCCCCTCAGCAGCGAGGGCTCTCCAACAGCATGTCCCTCCTTCCTTCCTCCCAAACAAAACACAATGTAAAGTCCAGGCCTGGTCCGCTCTCGTCCTTCACTGTCGTCGCTCTCCGTAAGAGATCTCGCGCCGCTCTCTCACGGCTCTCGCTCGTTACAATCATATTATAGGCTATTTAAAGCATTATTAAAGAGTTAAACAATTGACCGTTCGCAAAGACTGTAGTTACTGTTGTTATGTCCGACAAGCCATGGCGCTCTCACACCACACACACGTTCTCACGTAGAGAAAATACACCACGGAGCAAAGAGGACACTGACAACACACCGATAGACAGGACAGAGCAAGTAACTTTTGATAATAATAATTTATGATTAGTTACATTTATAAAGCGCTTTTCTAGGCACTCAAAGTGTTTTACATATAGAGGGGGGAATCTCCTCAACCACCACCAATGTGCAGCATCCACCTGGATGATGCGACGGCAGCCATATTGCGCCAGAACGCCCACCACACACACCACACACCAGCTGATTGGTGGAGAGGAGACAGAGGGATGAAGCCAATCGTATATATATATATGGGGATAATTAGGAGGCCATGATGGACAGGGGCCAATGGACAAATTTGGCCAGGATGCCGGGGTTACACCCCTACTCTTTATCGAAGGACATCCTGGGATTTTTAATGACCACAGAGAGTCTCATCTGAAGGACTTGTTACAGTATAGTGTCCCCATCACTTACTGGGGTGTTAGGACCCCCACAGACCACAGGGTGAGCACTCCCTGCTGGCCTCACTAACACAATATGAAACAAAGTCTCAACTTTAAAATTGTGTCATTTTTTTAAAGAAATATTGTGGCTCTTTAATGTTGTGATCGATGTACCGATGTGTGAACCAATCATCTCTTCCTTCTAGTTCATTGATCAAATTAACCTGAATGAACACTAAAAGAAATGTTGTTTCAACCGAGGAAAGACGTCAGTACGCACCGTTTTTCAAGTTGAAGTCCACCGACGTTAATCTACTAACTGACTGCTCTGTCGGACAAAATGTCAGATTTGGCGATGTGATTGGTCAGATCGCCTGTCAATCAAACTCACGTCGAAGGGTGAATTATGAACTAAATATGTAGAAGGTAAACATCGTTTTGGCCATCAGTGATTGTAATTAATTAATGGTATAAAATACCCAGACATTAACCCAGATCCGTGCCACATCTGGAACATGTGGATTCAACACGCACCAGATGTTGTGCTCTGTGTAACAACATCGAAAAGCGGAGAGCTGACAACATTTACAACAATGTGATTATTTCCAACAATCAGAGTAAAGACTTATGCTGCCATTACATGCTATCGGAAAATGTCCTACTTCCCACTTCTGAAGTCGTGAGTACGAGCTCATTGCATTTAAGTGCTTTGTTGTCGGAAAGAACAGGAATCATGGAGAATACACATTTGTGTCATTGAACTTTGAACATCTTTCCATGCATGAAATACTGTCTGGAAACCCTTTATAATGTCTTACGGTTGATGTAGATCTCGAAAAGAGCTTTTGAGTGTAGCCCACCTGTAGCTCTCTTTCCAACTGCATAACTTCGTTATATGCGGCCTACGTGCATTGGCGCTTTCACCGTATTGAACACCTTCTCAAGGTGAGAAACCATGCTGAGCTTCTTTCCTGATGTGAAATGATTTCATCCTCCTGTTAATTGGGCAGCTGCTGCATATCTGATAATCATCCAGAGCTCGAGGCTCAGTCGGGGTCCAGTTGCATTGATTTTCACCAATTAATCAGTATGTTGGAGAATAGAAGCTCTTGCCAAAACAAATTACGAATGTTAATGTTCATTATCAGGACACATGCTCTGTATTCTGAGGCACACTTTCCATTTGCAATTACTAAACATATTTGTGTTTCCTCCACTTCATATTATCATGATGTAATTGGAAACAACTTCTCAGGAGTTGGGCCAGGAGCCGTGCTGATTTCAAAGGGCTGCGAATCATGCGCAGGTTTTGAGAGGCAGACATGCTCGGGGTGGGAACGGGTAGTGCTTAATGAGGTGTGTCTCGCTTGTGTTTAGCTCACCTGCGTTCCTGACAGCATGGGGTTGTGTTTCTGCGCGCGCTCATTACTATACTCTAATTGCATGTTAATGAAGTATTTGCTGAATGTTGCAACACTGACCCAGTCAACGGCGACGTGCAGGTCAACGAGAGCTAGGACCGGTGAAGAGTGTGGCTTCATGAGACGCTGGAGTGAGAATCGGGAAGCTGTGGAAGACGTTTGTGTTCTCTCCGTTAAACCGGGAAACTTTACATGATTGCGTCTTGCACCAGGAAACTCAGTTGAAGATTCAGCATGTGTAATTGTGGTTTGATTGTGAAATCTTTGGCATTGATTGGGTTTGATTCCCCAGGCGACTAGTTTTTATCTTCCCAGGGGAAAAGAAGAGTTTATTCTACATGATTTCTCACTGTTGACTGATCTTTAAAAATGAGGCATATGGTGCCTGTTTATAGCTGTATATTAACTAGAGTTTTAGGGTGTGTATATAGGATCGTTTACAGGTGCTTTCAGCATTTGTTGGCAGTAATTTTGTCAGATACTTACACAATATTGCCGAAAGTTTTGGGACGCCTGCCTTTACATGCACATGAACTTTAAAGCCATCCCATTCTTAATCCGTAGGGTTTAATATGGAGTCTGTCCACCCTTTGAGCTCTAACAGCTTCAGCTCTTCTTTCCTCAAGGTTTAGGAGTGTGTTTATGGGGATTCTTCTAGAAGCGCATTTGTGATGTTGGACGAGAAGGCCTGGCTCTCAGTCTCCGCTCTAATTCATCCCAAAGGTGTTCTATCGGGTTGAGGTCAGGACTCCAGTTCCTCCACACCAAACTCGCTCATCCATGTCTTTATGGAGCGATGCTTTGTGCATTGGTCATGTTGGGACAGGAAGGGGCCGTCCCCAAACTGTTCCCACAAAGTTGGGAGCATGAAATTGTCCAAAATGTCTTGGTGAAGCATTAAGAGTTCCTTTCACTGGAACTAAGAAGCCAACCCCTGAAAAACAACCCCAAACCATACAATAACTATCGTTCTAAAATGTTTAATAACTTTTAAACCGCTAATCCAATCTGTATGCTGTAAAATGCACTTAAAGAGGAGAATCTCTGCTTTTCATAATCATTTCTCGCAATTGATCATTCAGAGGTGAGCGTGGATGCGTCATCAAAATCTGCGGCATTGATTCTTCAAGGAAACGCATGTGGGTTGGTCCCTTGAGCCAAACAGAAACAATTGTTGATCGTTAGTATTTGCACCATTTGTTCATTTACACTCAGTATATTTTATTGCACGGTTTGTTGTCTTGTTATATTGTTTGCATTTGTTGTTCATTTTCAAATTAAAATATATTTCTCTGAAGAAAAATGTTTGCTTCAGTGTTGTTATAACACTTTTCTATTTACTTTACTCCCTCTTCATTGTCAGTCAATAAAATACAACTGTTTTCACTCTAAAACGCCTAGAATAATATTATAATAAATGGCTATAACTTGCTGAGGGATTGTTATATGTAGACAAAAGTTTATCAGGAAGTCTAAAACAACCAAGTCTAACTTTCTAAAGGAAAAAATGATTGAGTTCACAGTAAAAACACCACATTTTTGCAGCCATTTCTCTTAAAATTCTATTACTTTAATTCATTCTCTGACTATATAAATGGGACTTTGGCTAGATGGAAACTTCCGGTTCTTCTGTTTAAAATGATATATATGACACTTGATGCTAACTGCTAGAATGGGTGAGAAAAACAAAGAAAAGTAGAGGCAAGTCAGGCGCTCCAAAAATGTTCAAGGTCTTTAAGGGTTAAAGGATGTGGAGGCAAAGAACTTGAAATTAAAATCCTTGGTAACACTTTATTTTATAGTGTCCTTGTTACATATATTACATGTACTTACAATAGTAATAGCAGTAAATTATGCATAATTACATGCAAATAACCCTAACCCTATAGTAAGTATGTTGTTAACTAATATTACACAATACTTAAATATATAATTACACTGTAACAATGACACCTTAAAATAAAGTGTAACCAAAAATTCACATCCTTTAATGCGCAGCTACCCGTGGATTATCCCACTGCCATGGTCATTTGCCAACATTGACAACTTAAAGCTGTTATTGATGTTTGCCGTGCAATATTTGACCGGAAGGGGTAAAGATGACGGTTACTTTTGACAGTAACGGCTCATGAGATCTCGCTTTAAATCAGACACAGAGATAAAGTGAGAGAGAGAGAGAGAGAAAGAGAGAGAGAGAGAGAGAGAGAGAGAGAGAGAGAGAGAGAGAGAGAGAGAGAGAGAGAGAGAGAGAGAGAGAGGAGAGAGAGAGAGAGAGCGAGAGAGAGAGATTTGTACCTGTGTCTATTCAGCGTCTCTCTTCACAATGAAGAGAGAGATATGATGTAGTGATCCAGTAGATTAGCTATTTTATGACTAAAAGTCGCAGGGCGACATTGATAACAAGTTTCTGTGCTCCTGAATGTTTGTGTGTGTGTCCACAACGCAATCTCCGTTCTTTGTGTGAGTGACGTTGGCCTATGTGTGTGTGCGCTTCAATGAAAACAGCGCATTGATATACAATGGTGGCTGGAACTACATGTGCATTAAACGGTTTTATTGCACACCCTCCAGCCAATCAGAATCGAGTATTCAGACAGACCATAGCATAAAAAAATTTATCCTGATATTAATCTAAATCATAACATTTCTAATGCCATATATTTAACAACTAGTTTCTGAAACATTTCACTACATTTGAAGCAGTTGTTCAGGTGATGGTGTGTGAACAGTGACCCAGGAGTGAATGACCTGCTGAGGGTTCAAACAGAGGAAGCTCTACATTTCAGAAAGGCCAAGCCAGTGACCTGACCTCAATCCAGCGGCGGTCTGTTGTGTGATCTGACGCCTGATTGCCAATAAAATGCTTTTACTAGCTACTGTAGTGATGACTTTTTTGATTTCATAAATGATATGTGTGTTGATTGATAAATAAAATGTATGTGCGTGTGAGCAGGTTTATCTATCAAAAGTGCTCCAAGGAAGGACCAGTGGAGATCCGGCCACAGGGTCATTTATTTTTGGCCGAGGCTCATTGATGCCCGTGGGGAGTGAAGGCTGGCCCGTGTGGTCCGATCAAACAGACGAGCTACTGGAGCTCAAACTGCTCAAGAAGTTAATGCTGGTTCTGATAGAAAGGGGTCAGAATACACAGAGCATCTCAGTTTGTTGCGTATGGGGCGGCACAGCCGCTGACCAGTGCCCATGCTGACCCCTGTCCACCGCCCAAAGCACCAACAGTGGCACAAGCATCAGAACTGGACCACGGAGCAATGGAAGAAGGTGGCCTGGTCTGATGATCACGTGTTCTTCTACATCACATGGATGGCCGGGTGTGTGTGTGTGGCTTACCTGGGGAACACATGGCACCAGGTGCACTATGGGAAGAAGGCGTGGCGGCGGAGGCAGTGATGCTTTGGGCAATGTTCTGCTGGGAAACCTTGGGTCCTCCATCCATGTGGATGTGACTTTGACACGTCCCACCTACCTAAGCATTGTTGAGCCCATGTCCAGCCTCTCATGGGAACGGTATTCCCTGTGGCTGTGGCTCTTTCAGCAGATAATGCGCCGCCACAAAGCACAAATGCTTCAGGAATGCTTTGAGGAGCACAACAACGAGTCTGAGGCGTTGACTCGGCCTCCAAATTCCCCAGATCTCAATCCAATCGAGCATCTGTGGGATGTGCTGAACAAACAAGTCCAATCCATGGAGGCTCCGCCTCACAACTTACAGGACTTAAAGGATCTGCTGCCAACATCTGCCAGATACCACAGCACACCTTCAGGAGTCTAGTGTAGTCCATGCCTCGACGGGTCAGCAAAAGGGGGACCAGCACAATATTAGTCATAATGTTATGCCTGATCGGTGTATTAATATATTGTAATTTTACTATATTCTGTCAATAATATTAATGTACAGGCATGGCATCTGATGGAAGCCCCATTGATGCGGAATGATTATCATATTCATATATAATTGGTAAATTGACATGAATACTCATCTCTGATTCTCAATCTAATGCAGCTAAATTTCCCATGTGTTTTAGCGTTTTCCGATCATTTTAATTAGGGGTTTATTAACTACGTATAGTTTTGGTGGTGTTCTTTCGGTTAACCCTCATCACAAGACATTGTCTGACAATTGATTTTTAAAATTTGAATGACAAACTCTTAATTACATTTCATCAGAAAGTGGCAGCCAATACAGCTCCGGTGATGAAAACCGCTACGAGTCCTCCTTATGCAGCTTAATATCGGCCTCACGGCAGAGGTGAAGTATTATCAGTCACATAATCTTTATTTAATAAAAAAAGTAATTAGTTTTTGTCATTGGGTTTCCTCAACATCCGTGTCCTTGGAAGAGAGTCACTTCTGCCCTCTTCATCCTAAAACTTCAGCACTTGGAGGCAAAGTCGTGTTTTTCCAAGAGCTGATCATCCATCTCGCTGGATTAGTGACGACCTCCTAAACAAACAAATCGCAGTTTTGTTCCCCGTGCGGCAGCCGAGCCCTTCTCAGTGCGCGCCCTATAAAGCTGCAGGTGTGTTAGGGTTTAAGAGCGAGCTTCGTGTCCTTAAATCATTTACCCTCGGAAAACTCATATAACTACAAAACAGTTTAATGTTTTAATCCCCCTTGAGTCGGCCCAAAACCCCAGATGAGGGGATGCATCCTCACAAAACCACAACCGGCGTCATTAATCACGCTAATGCCGGCTATATTTTTAACCCTTACCATTTATCAGCCTGAGAGAGCATGACAGTGAGGAACAAACCCCTTCTCCCGCTCGCTCATGGGACGCCGCTGATGCATAGTCTCTTCATCCCATGCCTTCCTGCTGTTTTATTCTCCGTCTCTTTCTTCCCGTTCAATTAGGACTTTGGCGACGACGGCTCGCTCTACATAACTAAGGTGACCACGATTCACATGGGGAACTACAGCTGTCACGCATTCGGCTACGAGGAGCTGTCCCAAACCCACGTGCTCCAGGTGAATGGTTAGTAGTAGAACCTTTCATATCTCACCTTTGCTTTTCATGTACTCTGTTGTAATGTCTGTAAAGGTTGTGAAATCGATGACTAAAGTTGCGTGCCTTTGTTTTACGGTTACATTATAATAAATAAGGTAGCACTTTATTTTACAGTCCTGTTGCCCTTGTACATACTATGTACTTATTATAGTAATTACAATAACTAGGTACCTAACCTTAACCCATGTAGTTACCTTATAATACTTTCTTAGATGAGTACACTGTAAGTACATGTAAGTGCACGTACCGTAAAATGTCTTTGTTACACTGTAATTATACATTTAAGTTCTGAGTAATACTAATGAACTACATGTACCCACTATACAGTTTGGGTTCGTTTCATGTAATTATGCATAGTTATTACTTTAGTAACTACATGTAACATTTGTAACAATGACACTGTAAAATAAAGTGCAACCATAAATTAGTATAGTAATTACACTCTAAAAAATGGTTAATGGTTCTATATGGCACCAAAAATGGTTCTTCGTCGTAATCATAGGGGAACCACTTTTGGTGCTATATAGCACTATATCTTAACATGTTCTGTATATGGTAGCGGTGCTATATAGCACCTTAGTTAGCGGTGCTATATAGCACCTTAGTCAAAGAACCGGTGAAGAACCTCTGAAGAACCGCTGAAGAACCACTGAAGCACCAAAATTGGTGCTATAGCACTTAAAAAGGTTCCCCTATGATTATAAGCCAAGAACCATTTTTGGTGCCATATAGAACCTTTTTTTTTTAGAGTGTACAAAAACAATCTCAAGGTTAAGCGTGATATAATGTACATTGCATTAAGGCTACGTCCACTTCTATCCAGATATGTAAAGTAGTGGCCAAAAGTGATGTCTGGCCTAGGGAAATTTACATATTTGCCTTTTTATTCAAATATTTTCAAATATTTGTTAGAGACTTTGTAAGCATATTGCATATTTGTGCATGGAGTTAACCAAGATCAGTGTTTTCTTCTTCCCTCATATTTTTTTTATTTTATAATTTGATAGTTCAATCGAACTTGTAGGGTTATTAAAGGGTAACTCAACCCCTGGTCAAAGCCTAACTCCACCCACTGGCAATATTTGAAAAATTCTGGAAAAGTGGGACGAACCGAGGGCGGGACTGAGCGGAGGGTGTGCACTTGAGACCCGCAGTGACGGATTGATTGACAGCTGGAGTGAAGCCGTTCTCATGTGATCAATGCGGGAAAACATTTCTTAGGGCGTGGTGAGCTCATGCCAGGGGCGTGGTTAGTGAGCCGTTGGAAGAGCCAACACACAACGTCCAATAGTTCAACTTTAAGAGGGCAGCACTCAGACTTTTTTTACACCATATATTATAGAATTAAAACACTTTATACCCAAATGTCAAAACATTTACTCGAATCAATGAACAGCACTAATAAAGCCCCATTCTTGCAGATCCCTAACTAAAAAAAGTTGGTTTAGGGTTTAGTTACCCTTTAAAAACAAAAATCCCCTCCGTAAATCACTTTTGGCCGCTACTGTCATTGGCTGACCAATTTGAGGGAACTGATAGAGAAGAGCAGCGGGCCCAGGACTGAACCCTGTGGTACACCGCTGGAAACGGCACAGGGTGAGGAGTGCCTTTTACGAGCTGTTATCCAAAAGCATGAAAGTTTAGATCCAAAACTCCTGAAGCGTTCATGCAGCGATGGTGGCTACAGACAGAGATGGGGAAACTAGCACAGAATTTCACAAGGAAATCCTGCTTTAGTTAAAGCAAGGAAAAAAGGTTTAGTGCAATGGGTCAGAATACAAAGTTACTAAACATATGCATCAGGAAAGTATTCACAACGCTTCACTTTTTCCAAAAACAAATTTATGTTACAGTCTTATTCCAAAATGGATTATATTCATTATTTTTTTCCTAAATTCTACAAACAATGCCCCATACTGACAGCGTGAAATAAGTTTGTTTGAAATCTTTGCAAATTTATTAAAAAAGCGAAAAAATCACATGTCCATAAGTATTCACAGCTCTGCCATGACACTCAAAATTTAGCTCAGGTGCTCCTGTTTCCACTGATGGTGTTTCTACAGCTTCACAGGAGTCCGCCTGTGGTAAATTCAGCTGATTGGACATGATTTGGAAAGGCACACACCTGTCTATATAAGGTCCCACAGTTAACAGTGCATGTCAGAGCACAAACCAAGCCATGAAGTCCAAGGAATTGTCTGTAGACCTCTGAGGAATGAATCGAGGCTCAGATCTGGGGAAGGGTACAGAAATATTTCTGCGGCATTGAAGGTCCCAATGAGCACAGTGAGATCCATCATCCGTACATGGAAGACGTTTGAACCACTCGGACTCTTCTTAAGGCTGTAACTTAACAAAATGTGGAAAAAGTGAAGCACTGTGAATACTTTCCGGATGCACTGTATATATAGCCACTGTGGCTAATGGTTTTCCAAAGTTACTGGCCACAATTTTGGCAGATACCATGGGTAAAAACGGCCATATAGATATGTTTAAAGGTCCCGTTCTTCGTGTTTTTTTGAAGCTTTGATTGTGTTTACAGTGTGCAATATAACATGTGTTCATGTTTCGCGTGTAAAAAAAAACAGTATTTTTAACACAATTTACTCATCTGTACACCGCTGTTTTCACTGTCCTAAAAACGGCTGATGAGTTCCTTGTTCTATGAAGTCCCTCCTTCAGAAATACGTAACGAGTTCTGATTGTGCCAGCGGTTCCCGTGTTGTGATTTGACCGCAGCTTAGCGCACGTGGAAAGGTCACGCCTCTTAACGGGAGATATATGCGCTTAATGATCTCTACAGCGTCCCTGGGAAAGCCAAACAAAGGTGATTTGACTCCGGGATGAAAATAACAGCGTCTCGACGACATGGCGACAAACACACTCAAACGCAACACTTCCTTTTCTCCACGCGACACGTCCTCTTCTCCACGTGGGACAGCAACAAGACCACGCCCCCTTTTTTGGCGTATTCTTGTGGGCGGAGGTTAGTCTGTTCTACTGTTCTACTGACGTCATTAATGAAGGAAGTACCAGGATGTAGTCCAAGCCGGCCGTTCGCTGTAGGCTTTGAAAGGGAACTTCTGTTAAATAAAATATCTCGCTTGGCATTGAACTTTGAGCTTTATAATTTTACAGGTATTATTTATGCTCTAACAGCAACATCACACACTAACTAAAGTTTGAACAGTGGGATCACGAAGAACGGGACCTTTAATATTATCTCATAATTTGTCAGCAGGTTTATTAGGCTGCTGTCACTTTAAGACCTGACGCACGGATCCATTAGACTGTTACACATGCGCTTTCTTTATCAACTGTTTACATTCACTTAAAACAGAACTGACTGTGTTTCTGTGAATGCTCGCCAAGACTGGCATTTTGACATTATTTTGTGTGTATTTGACTGTTTAAGCGCAATATATAAGCTGTCAAAAAGACTCAATTGAGTACGAGCCGGTACTATGAGGCGGTTTATGTGTTTATGCACAAAATCTGCGGGAATGAGTAAAATCATTTAAACGCATTTGGCGGGTGTTAATGTCAATCCCTCATCAAAGGAGATGAAGGGATATGCACAAACACTGTATTGAAACAAAGATAGCAATCCAATTTAGATCTTCTCTTAGAAAATACTGGAAGTTTAATTTTCAATTAACGGGGACAATAAGCGTGATTGTTTCGTCAGTAGAGTAGCTGTAATTGAAGCGCTCAATCCTCCCACCTCATCTCTACTTGCTTTCATTAAGTGACCATTTCTGACTAACAAAAAAGGAGGAGGGAGGGGGTCCAAAATAAAGCAATTGTTCTGGAATTGAATGACTTTCTCTGTTGTTCACAGTCTCTCTCTGTCTCTTTGTCCTTCCAGTGCCTCCGGTAATCCTGGTCTATCCGGAGACTCAGGCCCAGGAACCCGGTGTTGCTGCCAGCTTGCACTGCCATGCAGATGGTATTCCAAACCCCAAACTCACCTGGCTGAAGAACGGCCTGGACCTGCAGCCGCACGGATCCAAGCAGATTTCGCTCCTCGGTACGATCCTCAGCCCCTTCCTCTCGGGAGTCAGACGGGTAGATAAACAGACCGGCAGATCACGTAGCGAATCACATCCTCCACGCGCAGCCGTGGATTGCAGCTGTCGTTTATGTCGTCGCTCAAGCGCTCCGCTGGCAAGCCCTCAGTGCTGTGGGAGTGAGTTTGTGGCTCCCTGCAAGGACGCTGATGATGATGATATTAAAAACAGTCCATGAAATGACGAGAGCGGGCCCAGGCAAATGGGCTCTCTCGGAGAGGCCTGTCGTTTCCAGCGGGAGTGAGCGGTGCGGTGTTGTTTACAGAGTAGCCCCATATTAGATAGCACTTTATTGGTTGAGTGCGGTCCATTACACCCTGTAATAGGCTGTTATTTAGATCAGATATTTGTGCTGTTAAGTTCTGTATGGAAAGACGAGACCTTCAAGGTCTCATTTCCCTCATTTATTTGTTTCAGCTTCATCGTTTTTTCCAGCAGTTCTGGTTATTTATTTGTGCTAGGGAGGTTTAATATAACGCAGATTGTAAGTGGTAGTGCCGTAGTTCAGAGGTGTTTCTCTGGCCATTCATTATCCTCTTGTGTTGTGGGTATGTCTGCTTTCGTTTCCCTCTGCTTTCATGCACACATTAATATTTTATAACCGCTCTTTTCAAGCTCTCCTGTTTCTGTTCGTGTCCACAGAAATATTTACAGCATACAGATAAAAGATGATTTCATCACAAAGTCTGAAAAATTCTCTTTCACAGGATGACAAATAACAGGCCTAGCTCACTGCGGAGACACAATGTGTCATTTTGTGTCGACTGATTTCTTCTGTTTGCTATATGGAAAGATGGATAGACTTGTAAACGCACTGGTGGCGACGTAAAAACAGAGTCTTGATTTATACTCGGAGATAAAGCAAGGTAAACAATCACGGACCATAGTTTCCATCAGAGTTTCCCACCTGGGGTTCGACGTGATGAAAAGCGAATAATTATTATATAATTGAAATACTGAATTTCTAAATAATTTCTAAATGAAAGCAAGCAAAATAAAAAACGTATACACTAGATAAGAATGAAATATGTGTTGTTAGATAATTGAAATATTAACTTAAAATCTTGGGGGTATTTCAAATAAATATTTTAGATCAAAGGAGTTCGGTTGAAATTTGGGTAAACAAAAATAATATTGTTTTGGTGTGTTTTTTCCAATTATAGGCACTTTTTACTTTTAGGAAATAAACTCCCATGTTCATTTCGTTAACACAAACTATGAAGAAAAAGGATTTTTTTCCCTATGACTTGAAGGAACTCACCATTGTTTTTGAAAATAGGCAAATTTTCCACGAGTTTTACCGTTTTTGAATCCATTGAGCCGATCTCCGGGTCTGGCGGTAGCTCTTTTAGCATAGCTTAGCATAGATCATTGAATCTGATTAGACCGTTAGCATCTCGCTCAAAAAATGACCCAAGACTTTTGATATTTTTCCTATTTTCCTATTTTTCCTATTTAAACTTGACTCTTCTGTAGTTACATCATGTACTAACACAACCGGCTTACACAGGGAGCGCTGGGGACTATTTTCAGGCGCTGTGTAATATCATTGCGCCGCTGCACTCATGGGGCGGCTCACAGCTCTTGATTATTACCAGAGCCCGTCTACGGAGAGCCTGCCCACTCCCTATTAAGCCCTGTTGTACAGAATTTTGGTTGTAGTACCACCAGAGTTCCACTGGGGGCGATCGCCATGAGTGCAAAATGAATGGAAGTCAATGGGGCTTGACGGCTAAATTTGTCTCTTTCACCCGATTGCCGTTGAGAAATCTCAGAAATGATTGTAGATTTTGCAAGTTCAACATGGGTTTTAGGTCGAAAGTTGAATGAACGAGTACTTATGTCCTTTTGATTTCTTACAGGTTGAGTTGTTGTTGTCCATAACACGCTAGCATTCTGCTAATGAACGCTGATTGGTCAGTGAAGGACTGATTACGACCAGAGATCCCGCTTGATGGCATCGTGTCATCTGAAGCGGGACCAGAAACAAACAAAACAAAAACTCTTCTAGCACGTGTATTTACCTGTGTCAGCTGTGTTGTCGATGCCTCGAGAGAAAAGAAAGTGCAGAGCGCGAAAGCACCAGAGCGACTGAAGGATTGCCGTTAAGCAGTATCTCTGGTCGTACATGTGTATGACGTCATTGACACTTTAAAAGACTTTTTAAAGCAAATAAGTGACTCTAAAAAATCTAACACCCAGCAATGTGTAATTTATTTGCATTTCCTTTCGAATACAACATTCAAATTACTAGATAAAAAATTATATCCTGAGAAAAGTGGATTTTTATTGGTATAGCGCCATAGACCTCCATTCATTCTGCACTCGTCCTGTGAGCGCCCTCATATGGAATCAGAGAGGAACTGCAACCAGTTCAGAAGCCGGAAGTTCAGTGAGAGTGAAACTTCTCGCCATATTAGACATTCTCTGTTATTACACAGGAATGAGAGTATAGTTCCTGCCATATTGTCCTAGAAAATCACAACTTCTCATTTTCCGTCGGTCTTAGTACACAATGTAACTACAGAAGAGTCAAGTTTTAAATAGGAAAAATAGCGAAACTCTTCTGTCATTTTTTGAGCGAGATGCTAACGGTCTAATTAGATTCAATGATCTATGCTAAGCTATGCTAAAAGTGCTACCGCCAGACCCGGAGATCGGCTCAATGGATTCAAAAACGATCAAACTCAACTCTAGAGGAGTCGGAAAATGAGCCTATTTTCAAAAATAGTCGCATTAATAGAAAAATATTAATGCAATTTGGAATTACTATTAGGATTTTTAGATTGGCAGAAGTTTCTTGTTTTACCAGTTTTCATAATGCAGAGTGTGTGTTCATTTATATGATAAATAGCCTATAGTAAATTAGGAAACTAGATGGGGTAAAATAATACGACGTTCTCTAGATTTGTGCTAAAAATTCTCAAATGACAACAATCGTTGTGATTTATAATTTTGAGCAAAATAATCGTGATTATCAATGTATCTATTTTGCAGCGTGAGGAACATGTGTCCAAGTTTTCATTCACTCAAACTAGACTGAAATGGCCAGACATTTGGACGACTAAAACTTGAATAAAACAAAACAGGAGAAGGTTGACTAAATATGATAAAAACTAAAAAGTACATTTCACACAGGACTAAATAACAAATTAATAAATGAACTATGTATATGAATATACTGTACGAGTGCATGTCCTATATATCAGGACCTGGAAATGGTGGCGATTTCTTTTTGTCTTCTCGAGTTTATTTAAAATGCCCCTGCTGTGTGACAAATGAATGTTTTAGCCTCTGAATTAATATGAGCTCACAAGTACCGCATGTATAATAATTCTATGAGAATTAATAGCAAAAGGCTAATTATCATTGCGACGACTATAATCCACTTGCAGTGCATGAATGTGCCAGATATGGAATGGAGTAGGAACTTTTGGCCAGCGGTGAGAAGCTCTTGTTTGAATCGAGTCTGTATTTAGAGGAGAGATAGACTGAGATCAATAGAAGGGCAGGAAAGTAGAGTGCTAGAGATGAGAGAATGAAGGTGAAGTGAAGAGAGAGAGAGAACTCCCCGGCATGTATGTGATCTTTGACGCGGCACATGAAAGCCTCGAGTGACACAGACAGTGTTCAGAGATGCTTGTGTTGTGATCAAGACAGCATCAGAGGCGAGCGAAGCATCTGGGACTCGCTGAACTTCGAGAGCAGCCGTCCTGAGGTGTCACACACACAACAACATCAGCTACTCTCCTCGGCTTACAAGCGCAGCTTTCATTTGGAGATTGTGTGTGTTCATCCTTAATTCCGTGTAATTATCTTCATGCTCAGCATTACTCCAAATGCTGATTCTTTTGGAGACCGAATCCCAGAATCTTGGTGATGTTGTCAGTATTCACAGCTGGTTTGGATGGACACTGATATGTCTGAGCTTCACTAATCCGTCCTCTTTCTAAAGTCCAGTCACGACTGAGTTCAGTACTCAGACACAACAATCCTATAGCCGACTCTCACTTATCATTAAAGGATAAAGTAATGTTGTCAGAGACCCTTTTGATGACTGAAGAATTATTTATTCATGAAATCCATTTGGTAATGAAAGTAAAGTCGTCTGCTGTGTTTTTATGGCTGAATTTAATTAGCATCAAAGCTCAATAAGAATAAAAGTGAAACACCATCAAAGTAACATCATGAATGTGTGTGTGTGTGTGTGTGTGTGTGTGTGTGTGTACACTGTATATGTAAGGTTTCTATCTACGAAATACTAACATTCAGTGAGTTAAGGTTAGGGTGGGTTTTACAATAGATGAGACACACTACATTGTAGCAGTCTGGTGACCTTTCACTGTCATGTTCTGTTCAGTTGAATTGCCATGTTCTGTTTCGTCATCCTGTGCCACACATCATTGTCATCTGTTTGGTTTACACATACAGCTCACCTTGACAGAACGTGAGACCCTCAAAACAAGTAACAAAACAAAGAAAACAGCAAAAGGGTAGATATGGATATACATGTTGTTCGCCTGCTTGTCCTCCAGCAGTGAGATTGGTCCCTCGAGGATCACACAAGGGACTTCTTAGATCTGGCATACCTCACCCGCTATCTATGCTACCCTATGTCTCTGCTGGTTAAGCCCAATTCCAAGTCGTCTTCATCGCCACTGGTTAAGCCCAGTTCCAAGTCATCTCAGTCATCGCTGGTTAAGCTCAGTCCCAAATCGTCCCAGTCATTGCTGGTTAAGCCCAGTCCCAAATCGTCTTCTTCATCACTGGTTAAGCCCAGTTCCAAGTCTTCTCAATCATCTCTGGTTAAGTCCAGTCCCAAGTTGTCCCAGTCATTGCTGGTTAAATCCAGTCCCAAGTTGTCCCAGTCATTGCTGGTTAAGCCCAGTCCCAAGTCATCCCAGTCATTGCTGGTTAAACCCAGTCCCAAGTCGTCTTCTTCATCACTGGTTAAGCACAGTCCCAAGTCGTCCCAGTCATCACTGGTTAAGCCCAGTTCCAAGTCATCCCAGTCATCGCTGGTTAAGCCCAGTTCCAAGTCATCCCAGTCATCGCTGGTTAAGCCCAGTTCCAAGTCATCCCAGTCATCGATGGTTAAGCCCAGTCCCAAGTCGTCTTCTTCATCGATGGTTAAGCCCAGTCCCAAGTCGTCCCAGTCATCGCTGGTTAAGCCCAGTCCCAAGTTGTCCCAGTCATTGCTGGTTAAGCCCAGTCCCAAGTCATCCCAGTCATTGCTGGTTAAACCCAGTCCCAAGTCGTCTTCTTCATCACTGGTTAAGCACAGTCCCAAGTCGTCCCAGTCATCAATGGTTAAGCCCAGTTCCAAGTCATCCCAGTCATCGCTGGTTAAGCCCAGTTCCAAGTCATCCCAGTCATCGCTGGTTAAGCCCAGTTCCAAGTCATCCCAGTCATCGATGGTTAAACCCAGTCCCAAGTCGTCTTCTTCATCGATGGTTAAGCCCAGTCCCAAGTCGTCCCAGTCATCGCTGGTTAAGCCCAGTTCCAAGTCATCCCAGTCATCGCTGGTTAAGCCCAGTCCCAAGTCGTCTTCTTCATCGATGGTTAAGCCCAGTCCCAAGTCGTCCCAGTTATCACTGGTTAAGCCCAGTCCCAAGTCTTCCCAGTTGGTTAAGCCCAGTCCTAAATCGTCTTCTTCATCGATGGTTAAGCCCAGTCCCAAATCGTCCCAGTCATTGCTGGTTAAGCCCAGTCCTAAATCGTCTTCTTCATCGATGGTTCGTCTTCTTCATCGATGGTTAAGCCCAGTCCCAAATCGTCCCAGTTATCACTGGTTAAGCCCAGTCCCAAGTCTTCCCAGCTGGTTAAGCCCAGTCCTAAATCGTCTTCTTCATCGATGGTTAAGCCCAGTCCCAAGTCATCCCAGTCATCGCTGGTTAAGCCCAGTCCCAAGTCATCCCAGTCATCGCTGGTTAAGCCCAGTCCCAAGTCATCCCAGTCATCGCTGGTTAAGCCCAGTCCCAAGTCATCCCAGTCATCGCTGGTTAAGCCCAGTCCCAAGTCATCCCAGTCCTCGCTGGTTAAGCCCAGTCCTAAATCATCCCAGTCATCGCTGGTTAAGTCCAGTTCCAAGTCTTCCCAGTCATCGCTGATTAAGCCCAGTCCCAAATCGTCCCAGTCATCGCTGGTTAAACCAAGTCCCAAATCATCCCAGTCATCACTGGTTAAGCCCAGTCCCAAGTCGTCCCAGTCATCACTGGTTAAGCCCAGTTCCAAGTCATCCCAGTCATTACTGGTTAAACCCAGTCCCAAGTCGTCCCAGTCATTGCTGGTTAAACCCAGTTAAAAATCTTCTTCTTCATCACTGGTTAAACCCAGTCGCAAGTCTTCCCAGTCATCGCTGGTTAAGCCCCCTCACGAGGACTCACATGGACATTTCTTTTTTTGCTTAACTGCTTAAATTGCTTTTTGGTCACTTTTAGAAAGTACATTTAAAGTGAAATTTTACTCACCTAGCCACTCACCAAACATATCAAGCAAAAAAATCCATCCTTCTGAGCTTTTAAATGTCTGTGTTAAAAGAGCACAGTCGGCTGTTTGATTTCTGTAGCCTATGATGTCCAGCTTAATTGTATGGACTTTCTTCATTATTAATTCATTAACATTTGTAGCTGCTGTTCGATTGCCAGGAAATTTTCAGAGATGAGACGAGCTTATGGATATATGTGAAATGAGTAAAATATTACTAAATGTGCCTCCAAGACTTTGATCTGACCCTGAGAAATGACTTTCATTGGTGTATGAAACTTAACATAGGTTTATTCGGCAATATTACATGATATTTTGGCTTGAATAAACAAATTAATTTAGATGTCACCACATGTAACACATTTTAGTTTTTCTTGACAAAAGAAACCTAATGTAAAAGAAAAAGTTGAGACGTGTCTTTCTTCCCTTTCGCTGGGAAGAAAAACATTTCCGCTGAAAAAAAAAAAAAAACAGACACTCAATAAATCCAAGTATTGGACTTTATAACTTGGCACAGTATTAGCTGCACCACAGGGAAGCCTTTATGGGTTTTAAGAATGCTTTCACCCAAAGCTCTGTCAATGAAAAATGTTATTGGTCGACTGTAGGAACAAACACTTCAAAGTTACTTTTGAGATTTATGTTATTGCCCTGTAGTTGCTTGTTGGTTTTGTTAGAGGCACATTTTCTTTGGTGTTTTTGTGTGTTAACTAGGGATGTGCCCGAAGCCGAATAACTTATTCGGAAGGGCACGGATAATGGCTTTAAAATGAATAATGAATTCTACCGAATAATAGGAAAAATATTCGGCAGACACAGTCCTCCTCATGTTTGCTGGATAACAGCTGAGCCAGGGGTTCATATCACGATATTTTACATAAACCTCTAAGATCACTACACACCAATGAGTGTGTGAAGTAAATGAGTGTAAGCTCTACGAAAGAGTGTAAGCTCAAATTTTGCATTGTCGTCTCATAAATCAAACCAGCAACCAGCATCGCATACTGGACCAGCAATGCTGGATTTTTTAGCAGGGAACAGATAGGAAATATAGGAATTACACAGTAAATGCACTGTATCATCTAAATCTGTGTTGTTGTCTTTCTACAGCTAATGGCAGTGAGCTCCACATCGGCAGTGTGCGTTATGAAGACACTGGGGCTTATACCTGCATTGCTAGAAACGAGGTTGGCGTGGATGAAGATATCTCATCTCTGTTTGTGGAAGATTCGGCACGTAAGACACGTGAGTGATGATACTGAAGCTATTTTAGCAAAGATTGTAATGATTATGTAATGAGCTATGAGTAGACCAGTCCAGTGTTCGCTGTAGGCTAGTTCCTCTGAAACCCTCCACCTCCCCAGCTCCACCTGCCTAGATCTACTACGGGATGGATGGATGTCAATTTATGCAGCAGCTGTACATCTTACATGCTCACAGCAGTGTGTCTGTGTATCTGTTAGCAGAAGCAAGTCCATACTCTGCATGCTCTGCATCAGCTGCAGTGTAGAAGTTCCAGGGTCAGATTTACTAAACAGGGCACATTAGCGTGAGAGTGCAATTCCAAAAAAGTGCGGATGGGAGTGGAAAGTTCTGCTCGTGATCTACTGACGACGTGCAAATTAAAGAATACAGACGCAGCCGGATGATTTACATAATGACCATCACAATCTATCCGTTAGCATCCCTTAACTGTTACCCCCCTTTTTGAGAATACACATGAAAATGCACTATCCAAACTTAAAGGGCTGTAATTCAAGAATGATTTGGAATATAGACCTAAATTTGGTCTTGTTTTAAAGCAGACACTCGGCAGATTATTGCTGAAGTGAAAAATATGAAAGTATGAAAAAGTTATGGAAGTTTAAATTTACTGTAGATAAAAAATACTGTACTAATATTTTTTATTTTATATAAAATATATTTTTTACACATTTTAATCTAAAATTACTAAAAAATCAAAGACATATGTTGTTGTTCCAAGTTGTGTTGTGTTCCAAATTTGAAGTTGATAGCACAAAAATGTCCCAAGTTCCCATGAGATTTTGTTTAGGGCGCTGTACCAGAAACAGCCACCGGGTGTCACACACTCCATTGATTGTTTTTTTGATGCATTTTCCTGTAAATTTCTGTCCAAATGTCACTTCCACCAAATATGGAACCTTGAGACTCAGCCCTTTCAGACGATTTGTGTTTTGTCAAGATTGGAAAAGATTTTGATTATAAAGTAGTTAAAATAAATGTTGTAATATGAAACATGATGCCGCCCACTAGGGGGAGGAGCCCGCTAGAAGAATTTAAAGTACCATTTCCATGGTAATGCAACGTCCAATTTCAAAACGGTTTTCACAGGATGAATTTCGAGTTTGTAAGCTTTCGAATGATACCTAATTTATGATAATTACTCAAATATATGATACGAAAAAAAGGCAATCAAAAAAAGAGCGCCAGGTGTCCCGCCAACGGGGCGGTGACAGTTAAGAGGTTAATTAAGACCCTTTTTTGGGCAGTAAAAAATTGCGCAAATACTAGTAAATTGACCAGCGCAAACCTTAGTAAATCACCTTGAATTATTCATTTAAATACTCCTCTCCCATTAATTTTGTATCTGAAAGGGAAACTCCTGCATACGGTATGCAATAAGGTCAGCCACAAAAATGACCTTTTCATCGCTACTGTTTCACTTTGTGTCTTTAGCAAATCCTGACCAAAGAGGGTCTGCGCTGGTAGTAAATCTGGTCCCCAGTCCACCATCTAGTTGAACTGGTTTTATTCAAGTCTAAAATGTTAATAACACCGAACCATATATACATTAATTTATACCAACAAAACTATTTGTATGGGTTAAAGGGATAATTTACCCAAAAAGCTCAATTCTGCCATCCTTTACTCACCCTCAAGTTGTTCCAAACCTGACTTTCTTTCTTCTGTTGAACACAAAAGAAGATATTTTGAAGAATGTTAGTAACTAGACAGTAGACGGTAGCCATTTTAACTTCCATGGTATTTCTTTCCCCTACTAAATCAATGGTTACTGTTAACTGTTTACCAACATTCTTCAAAATATCTTCTTTTGTGTTCAGCAGAAGAAAGAAAGTCAGGTTTGGAACAACTTGAGGGTGAGTTAATGGCAACATTTTGGGGTTAACTATTCCTTTAAACAGGTAGAAATGAGCAAGTTACCACTTTTTACAGTGTGGTTATATTCCTCACTCACATGTTGAGATGATCTATGCTGTATTTGGGCACTCGTGCACACTATCACGTGCGTTGCTGGTTCAGTCATTACCGGCAAGGATTTACAAGTCGGCTCACACGCAGTTAAACCACCAATGCGGAAAGGACAGTTTGTCATTAATAAGGTTTTAATGTTCATACAGCAATAAACATCTTCAGATGTGAACAACCCTGTGGTGTCTTTGCCCGTAAGCCAATTCCCATTTCGAAAATAATAGACATTTTCTGCACTGTTAAATTTACAGTGTTCACTTACAGTGAAATGAAGGTCTATAGATCTGATTATGCCAGTAAATGGGGATTATTTTCCAATCATTCTGGTTTTAAACGCAGACATTTGGCCTTGTAGTGGCGTACTACAATACAACCATAACCCGACATCATAACTAATCACAGATCAGCCTTATTTCTTAATTCTATTAGTATTTGTCAGTAATATACAGTAAGACATACCAGAACAAAACTAGGAATACAAGTAGTCTATGAGCACTATTATCAAAGTGTTGTAATAAAACGTACGTCAGTCATATTTTCTATAACACAATGTCCTTGTTGAATATAAAGCGCCTCATAAAAGACAAGTGACAAGTCCCATATGAAGAGGACAAAGGCTGGTTATTTCTGCATTCAAATCATCTCGAGTAAGACCTTTGAATAAGTCTTTTATATGTTAACCCTCGTGTCGGGGGGCTGAGAGACCTCGAGGCCATTTTAATATCTCCAAAAATAGACTAGCAGGTTGATATTTCACGAGGTTATGAAAACCAAGTATAAAATATCATGCGTAAACCGTTCCCTAAGAAAATTGACTTAGTGAGTAGTAAGTTTAGGGTCTCTGAGACGCATAAAAACAACAAATGCAGTGTTTCTGTACACACTCCGGACAGCTGTTTGTTGTATTTCTGCTGATCAGAAACATGACTAGAATGGAAATCAGACAGGTTTCTGAAAAGTGCATGTCCAGAGGTGTGAGACAAGGCTTCAGTAATATCCGCCTGCAGGGTTTGAGTGAGCTCAGAGGGACATACTGAAGGAATCTCAGAGAAAAAGCACTGGGAACTTCCTTATTACTACTTCTTTAAGTACTCCAAGGGATCATATTAACATGAAATCACTATTATTAGAGTCTGCACGTGTCCAGTGTGTTCCACTAACACTGCTCTGTTTCTCCTCATGCTGTCCATCTAGTGGCCAACATCCTCTGGAGGGAGGAAGGTAAATAAATTATAAATTATCTGTCTGATCAGTGCACATTTTATCCATTTATATCACATTTTGAGAACTGTGTGAGGACTGAATAAGTTCTTAGTGAAATAAACAAATGCTGGTGTAACCCCTCCTGATCACAAGCGGGACTCGAACCCGGGTCCGCCCGCATGAGAGTCAGATGCTGTAACAAGGAGGCTAAAGGCTGCAACCCCTTGCTTCAGTCGCTAGCGCATCTCTTGAGATCAGAGGAAAGAGGTTTACTCGCACAGCAACTACTAGCTCCGTTACACTGGCATATCTGAAACATGTATTACTTGGTGAAAGACTAGTTTAATGTCATTATCATGAAGCGATAAGCTCCTTATGATTATACCATGGTGAAGGGCGTTTTGCTTACTCTGCCTGGGTCGTACTAATGAGTGAATGACTCAATGACTCCTTCATACATTTACATTTATGCATTTGGCAGACGCTTTTATCCAAAGCGACTTACAGTGCCCTTATTACAGGGACAATCCCCCTGGAGCAACATGGAGTAAAGTGCCTTGCTCAAGGACACACTGGTGGAGACCGCTGGGATCGAACCAGCAACCTTCTGCGTGTCAGTTCCATGGTTTAACCCACTGGACCATCTCACATACAAGAGAGTCATTCATAAAGAGAGTCATTTACTTCATTCCTGAATGAATCAACCGTTTGAATGAATCAAATAAATACATGATTTAATGACTCATTCATAAAGAGAGTCATTTACTTCATTCCTGAATGAATCAGCCATTTGAACAAATCTAATGAGTGAATGATTCAATGACTCATTCATAAAGAGAGTCATTTACTTAATCCCTGAATGAATCAGCTGTTTGAACAAATCTAATGAGTGAATGATCCAATGACTCAGTCATAAAGAGAGTCATTTTCTTATTTCCTGGATGAATCAGCCGTTTGAACGAATCTAATAAGTGAATGATTCAATGACTCATTCGTAAAGAGAGTCATTTACTTCATTCCTGAATGAATCCGCCGTTTTAATTAATTGAATAAATGAATGATTCAATGACTCATTCATAAAGAGAGTCATTTACTTAATTCCTGAATGAATCAGCCATTTGAACAAATCTAATGAGTGAATGATTCAATGACTCATTCATAAAGAGAGTCATTTACTTAATTCCTGAATGAATCAGCCATTTGAACAAATCTAATGAGTGAATGATTCAATGACTCATTCATTAAGAGAGTCATTTACTTCATTCCTGAATGAACCAGCCTTTTGAACGAATCTAATGAGTGAATCATTCAATGACTCATTCATAAAGAGAGTCATTTGAGTGAATGATTCAATGACTCATTCACAAAAAGAGTCATTTACTTCATTCCTGAATGAATCAGCCATTTGAACAAATCTAATGAGTGAATCATTCAATGACTCATTCATAAAAAGAGTCATTTACTTCATTCCTCAATGAATCAGCCGTTTGAACAAATCTAATGAGTGAATCATTCAATGACTCATTCATAAAAAGAGTCATTTACTTCATTCCTCAATGAATCCGCCGTTTGAACAAATCTAATGAGTGAATCATTCAATAACTCCTTCATAATGAGAGTCATTTACTTCATTCCTGAATGAATCCGCCATTTGAATGAATCTAATGAGTGAATCATTCAATGACTCCTTCATAATGAGAGTCATTTACTTAATTCCTGAATGAATCAGCCATTTGAATGAATCTAATGAGTGAATCATTCAATGACTCCTTCATAAAGAGAGTCATTTACTTCATTCCTGAATGAATCAGCCATTTGAACAAATCTAATAAGTCAATGATTCAATGACTCCTTCATAAAGAGAGTAATTTACTTCATTCCTGAATGAATCAGCCATTTGAACGAATCTAATGAGTGAATCATTCAATGACTCCTTCATAAAGAGAGTCATTTACTTCATTCCTGAATGAATCAGCCATTTGAACAAATCTAATAAGTCAATGATTCAATGACTCCTTCATAAAGAGAGTAATTTACTTCATTCCTGAATGAATCAGCCGTTTGAACAAATCTAATAAGTGAATGATTCAATGACTCCTTCATAATGAGAGTCATTTACTTCATTCCTGAATGAATCAGCCTTGTGAAACAATCAAATAAATAAATGATTCAATGACTCATTCATAAAGAGAACCATTTTCTTAATTCCTGGATGAATCAGCCGTTTGAACGAATCTAATAAGTGAATGATTCAATGACTCCTTCATAAAGAGAGTAATTTACTTCATTCCGGAATGAATCCGCCATTTTAATTAATTGAATAAATGAATGATTCAATGACTCATTCATAAAGAGAGTCATTTGAGAGAATGATTCAATGACTCATTCATAAAGAGAGTCATTTACTTAATTCCTGAAAGAATGAATCGGTTGAATGAATGATTCAATGACTCACTCATTAAGACTCATAAAAAATAAATAAAAAAAAAGTAAAACCCATTAAAGATACAGTTCACGCAAAAATGAAAATTCAGTCATCGTTTCCTCACGGCCGCTGAAGCCTAAATGTGTAATAATTTGTATGTTGAATCAAATATTGCTTCCTAAAGCTACTATGTCTACAGCTATATCTAGTTCTCATTTAACACAATAATGACTCTATTATTATGTTTTTTATTTTAGCCACCATGTTGACACTATGTTGCTGTCTGGGTAGAATAGTTAGGGTCAGTATTTGAGTGTCGGAGCCGCCCCACAATGCCTCTGAAATCAGTGGCAGTCATGTAAGCCTGCCTCACATCATCATCAGGACCGCAGTCATGATGACCGCCAGCACTGGTCAGGCCCAGCTTACCTGCTCACCGTCTGCTCTGACAGCAGGACCGCTCTGTGCTCAGCGTCTGCATCGCTCCTCTGACGTGGACACGCTCATTAGCAGCCGTTGTTTGCTGACAGGTGACAGACCTGCAAATGCACTTCTTGGATTCGTTGCAGGAGATTTTAATCGTCTCTGCTGTCTAACCGCGTGACAGCCGGGTTGTTAGGAGCCCGTTTGGTGTTGTTTCCTCTCAGAAGACGAGAGTGCGCATGTAATGGTGTGTGTGATCGATGCACCTGTGTGTGGTTGTAGGGCTCAGTGTGGGGAACATGTTCTACGTCTTCTCCAGCGAAGGGATCATCATCCTGCAGCCTGGCAACTGTGAGATTCGCAGACGCATCCCGAGGACAGAGAGGATTCTGGGGAGTCAAGTAAGTCCTGGCCCAACCCACAATGCCAATTTTAGGACTGGGACAGTGTTGTCACATCCCTCCATCCCCTAAATTCCTTTTACACTCTAAAAAATGTTGGGTTAAAAACAACCCAAGTTGGGTTGAATATGGACTAACCCAGCAATTGGGTTGTTTTAATCCAGCGGTTGGGTTGAATGTTTGATTATAACAACCCAACCGCTGAGTTAAAACAACCCAATCGCTGGGATAAAACAACCCAATCGCTGGGTTAAAACAACCCAATCGCTGGGTTAAAACAACCCAATCCCTGGGTTAAAGCAACCCAACCGCTGGGTTAAAACAACCCAATCGCTGGGATAAAACAACCCAATCGCTGGGATAAAACAACCCAATCGCTGGGTTAAAACATCCCAATCGCTGGGTTAAAACAACCCAATCTCTGGGATAAAACAACCCAATCGCTGGGATAAAACAACCCAATCGCTGGGATAAAACAACCCAATCGCTGGGATAAAACAACCCAATCGCTGGGTTAAAACATCCCAATCGCTGGGTTAAAACAAGCCAATCGCTGGGTTAAAACAACCCAATCGCTGGGTTAAAACAACCCAATCTCTGGGATAAAACAACCCAATCGCTGGGATAAAACAACCCAATCGCTGGGTTAAAACAACCCAATAGCGGGGATAAAACAACCCAATCGCTGGGTTAAAACAACCCAATCGCTGGGTTAAAACAACCCAATCTCTGGGATAAAACAACCCAATCGCTGGGATAAAACAACCCAATCGCTGGGATAAAACAACCCAATCGCTGGGTTAAAACATCCCAATCGCTGGGTTAAAACAAGCCAATCGCTGGGTTAAAACAACCCAATCGCTGGGTTAAAACATCCCAATCGCTGGGTTAAAACAAGCCAATCGCTGGGTTAAAACAACCCAATCTCTGGGATAAAACAACCCAATCGCTGGGATAAAACAACCCAATCGCTGGGTTAAAACAACCCAATAGCGGGGATAAAACAACCCAATCGCTGGGTTAAAACAACCCAATCGCTGGGTTAAAACAACCCAATCGCTGGGATAAAACAACCCAATCGCTGGGTTAAAACAACCCAATAGCGGGGATAAAACAACCCAATCGCTGGGTTAAAACAACCCAATCGCTGGGTTAAAACAACCCAATCACTGGGTTAAAACAACCCAATCCATGGGTAAAAACAACCAGATTGCTGGGTTAGTCCATTTTCAACCCAACTTGGGTTGTTTTTAACCCAACATTTTTTAGAGTATAGGGTGTATAGCGACTCATAATGAAATAACTCCACGGAATGTCATATTATTGAAAATATGACATGATTTTGTTGAGTTTATATTGTAAAAAAAAATTTCATAATGTAAATATTACACTCTAAAAAATGCTGGGTTAAAAACAACCCAAGTTGGGTTGAAAATGGACTAACCCAGCAATCGGGTTGTTTTTACCCATGGATTGGGTTGTTTTAACCCAGCGGTTGGGTTGTTTTAACTCAGCGATTGGGTTGTTTTAACCCAGCGATTGGGTTGTTTTAACCCAGGGATTGGGTTGTTTTATCCCCGCAATTGGGTTGTTTTAACCCAGCGATTGGGTTGTTTTAACCCAGCAATTGGGTTGTTTTAACCCAGGGATTGGGTTGTTTTAAGCAAACATTTAACCCAACTGAAGGGTTAAAAAGACCCATTCACTGGATTAAAACAACCCAATTGCTGGGTTAGTCCATTTTCAATCGGACTTGGGTTGTTTTTAAACCCAACATTTTTTAGAGTATAGGGTGTATAGCGAATCATAATGAAATAACTCCACGGAATGTCATATTATTGAAAATATGACATGATTTTGGTGAGTTTGTATTATAAAAATTTTCTCATAATGTAAAAATTACACTCTAAAAAATGCTGGGTAAAAAACAACCCAAGTTGGGTTGAAAATGGACTAACCCAGCAATCGGGTTGTTTTTACCCATGGATTGGGTTGTTTTAACCCAGCGATTGGGTTGTTTTTACCCATGGATTGGGTTGTTTTATCCCAGCAATTGGGTTGTTTTAACCCAGCGACTGGGTTGGTTTATCCCAGCAATTGGGTTGTTTTAACCCAGCGATTGGGTTGTTTTAACCCAGGGATTGGGTTGTTTTATCCCAGCAATTGGGTTGTTTTAACCCAGCGATTGGGTTGTTTTAACCCAGCGACTGGGTTGGTTTATCCCAGCAATTGGGTTGTTTAAACCCAGCGATTGGGTTGTTTTAACCCAGCGATTGGGTTGTTTTATCCCAGCAATTGGGTTGTTTTAACCCAGCGATTGGGTTGTTTTAACCCAGGGATTGGGTTGTTTTAACCCAGGGATTGGGTTGTTTTAACCCAGCGATTGGTTTGTTTTAAGCAAACATTTAACCCAACTGAAGGGTTAAAAAGACCCATTCACTGGATTAAAACAACTCAATTGCTGGGTTAGTCCATATTCAACCCGACTTGGGTTGTTTTTAACCCAACATTTTTTAGAGTGTAGGGTGTATAGCGACTCATAATGAAATAACTGCACGGAATGTCATATTATTGAAAATATGACATGATTTTGGAGAGTTTATATTGTAAATATTTTCTCATAATGTAAAAATTACACTCTAAAAAATGCTGGGTTAAAAACAACCCAAGTTGGGTTGAAAATGGACTAACCCAGCAATTGGGTTGTTTTAACCCAGCGGTTGGGTTGTTTTAACCCAGCCATTGGGTTGTTTTATCCCAGCGATTGGGTTGATTTAAGCAAACATTTAACCCAACGGAAGGGTTAAAACAACCCAATCGCTGGGTCAAAACAACCCAATTGCTGGGTTAGTCCATTTTCAATCAGACTTGGGTTGTTTTTAACCCAGCAGTTAGAGTGTACTGCATTATGAGCAAGATTGTATTACATTTTGAGAAAATTATTACATTATGAACATTTCATTATAATAATAATGTAATACTTATTACATTATGTGCAGTTTTTACATGGGGCTAAAGGCACACCCTTTCATTTCTCGCATAGTGTACATTTATGGAGCATTACTGAACATTTTACAACAGATTTTGTGTGAAAATAAATCATAAAAGTGGTTTATTTAGTTTAAAAATCGTATAAACATATGAGGTGGCGAGGGGGGCTTTTATCTTAAAATATTAATACAAATATTTGAGCTAAAATGATATGTTTTTAATAATGTCTAAGTGCATACTTGTTCAAAACAATCACACTATTTTCTGTTTATTTTGCTAAATAAATAATTTCTTTGTTCAATAATAATGATGTCATTAAAATATGTTAATATAGAAATTCTGTATATATTAAAAATATAGAAATTTTAAAAAGTAAATATTCTGAAAACATTTACTGTAGTAACAATAACTAATATTGTATTATATGATATGATTAATATCATGTTTAAATAAGCTGGTTTCATTATATAAATATGGTGATTATCTCTAAGGTTTGATTTATGATATATTGATCATCTGAATCTAACCATGTCAACAAATTAAGGATCAGGCACATTTCCACGTGCATCCTGAAAAGCGGATGTTTCGGAAAGTGCTGAGGCGAGTGTCGGCGCCAACTAGTGGTTTAGAGGAGAATAAAACCGAAGGCGCCTTTAGTCCCGGCTATAATGCAAACATTGATGTGTCCATCTTTTCCCTGCAGGGAGAGCTGTGTCCCAGAAGCCCCGGCGTGTCTGCACACGAGTGTGTCTGGGCGTCGGCGGTCAGCGTGAGGGACCGGTTTGTGTACGTGACCCAGCCGCTTCAGGACAGACTTCTGCTGATCGACACGCAGGCGCAGAGAGTCGTGCAGGTGAGGATGTGTGCGGACTCATATCTCAGAGGACAGTGTGACAAACCTCAGCCTGGTCTCATCGTTAATACAGAACTTTCAAAGACACAAAACGTACGTTTGGCTAAGATGCTGAAACGTAAAATATGGACATTTGATGCCGACATTTAAACATAGCATTATTACAGCTAAAAAGACGTCAAATATTTACGAATCTTTAATTTCATAAAGATATATGTATCATTTCCCTATAATTAACCCAATAGCCAGAATATTAAAAGAATATTTTTTAAAAATTTGAAGCGCTAATCCTACACGTACCCCTAACTATTTCTCAAAACTATATCAATAAAAGCATAATGGACAGACATGTGTAATCACAATAATATAGCCTGGATTCCAGCCGAACTTAGCCCCGCCCACAACATTTTAACTCGGGCAGTTCGGTCTGGACTTGACCCGTAGAGAAGTAATTATGGCCGAACAGAAACTGTTCGGACCAATGAAATTGTCAGGGCGGGCTTTAGACGATGATGGACAGATGATAAACAGTAACGTAATCATCCACGTCATCAAAGGCGCTTGGGTTGAATTTGTTCTAATCCTAAACGGAGAACTTGTTCGTATACGCGTTCACCTTTACTATTTCTCTCAGAAATGATGATGGTGTTGGTAAGTACTCTGTGTATCCTTAAATTATTTTTTACAACACCGGCAAAGACCGTTTACACTCATCTTCTTCTTCTAACGTGACTTATTCCAGCTTGCGTGCGGACAGGGTTGCCAAGTTTTTACAGCAAAACTCGCCCAACTGCTACTCAAAACTAGCCAAAAACAAGCCCAATAGCTTTCCGGGTGGGGGGGTTCTCTGGGAAAAATGGCATTTGGGGGGTAAAATATGTGTTATTTTGGCACGGCTGCTAAAATTCGCATTCCTGGGTCTGTATATCACATAATTGGGGTCGCTTCAACCCGCGGACTTGGCAACACAGTGCAGTTGAGTTCTGTTGACATTTGACAATTAACGTTATGCGTCGCTCCGTTGCTCTGATTGGTTGTAGGTCTATCCAATTGAGGTCTTTCCTGGTTCGGTTTAAACACGCCCCATAATCACAGCCCAACGGAGCAGATCAGACTCATATTCTGACTAGAATTGAGTATGACGACGTCAGGCTAACAATAATAAATTTCTTTCGAAAATGACAAAAGCTCTAGCAAAAGTAGTTGAGATGACACTGTGTTGCGGTCACATTTCTCATAGTTTTGTATGGGGTACAGAGCAGATTTTAAGGGTGCGTTCACACTTGTAGTTCGGATCGTTTGGTCCGGACCAAAAAATAAAAACAAAACATATAGTCCTGGGGCCTCATTTATAAAACTTTGCGTTGGATTTGCGTCAGAAGTGGCGTACGGATGAAACACAGGACGTGCGTACGCACAGAAATATTGGGCTTTATAAAACCGTGCGCACGCACATCCTACGCAGTTTTCCCTTAATAAATCACAATCAATTCTAAATGTTGCGCAGCTTTTGCGGCTTCATGTCATGCCCATAGTTGCCCATAAATAGTCTGTGAAACGCCCACAAGTTAATATTCATCGATTGCGAAATCATGGCAAACACAGAGAGGAAATCAAAAAAACGTAACTTCACTCAATGTGAAGTAGAAGTTATCGTTGGCGAGGTGGAAAAGAGGATAAAAATGTTGTTTGGAGGGCACAGTGTGGGCATTACTAATGCCAAAAAGGCACTTGAGTGGCAAAAGGTTGCAGACGCCGTAAATGCTGTAGCCTCACAACCTCGGACCCAAATAAAAAAGAAATGGTCGGACATCAAAGTCGAGGCAAGAAAGTGTCTAGCACTCCATCGCCAGAGTGTGTCCTCGTTTGCCAGCAAGTCTTCTCGCTGTGTGAAGATGCGTTCACTCCTTCCATTTGCCACATCTTCAAGAGCGCAAGATCAGCCATTGAGCGTCATTACGCATTTTATTTCCATCCATTTCATTGCATCTGACAAGCTACAGATGTCGGTTATAATCGACGGGGAAATGGGAAATAGTTCAGTGCAAATGTAATGTGTTGCAGCTCTGAATGGTTGAGACAGACGTCATACGCTATTTTATCAAAAATAAAACTAAAGGCATGAATACCATGATTCCGTAGCTGATGAAGAAATTTGACTATGAAAACAACTATCTATCTATCTATCTATCTATCTATCTATCTATCTATCTATCTATCTATCTATCTATCTATCTATCTATCTATCTATCTATCTATCTATCTATCTATCTATCTATCTATCTATCTATCTATCTATCTATCTATCTATCTATCTATCTATCTATCTATCTATCTATCTATCTATCTATCTATCTATCTATCTATCTATCTATCTATCTATATCTGCTCCGCCAGACGGACACATTGACTAGAATATCAGTTTTGTACATTAGCTATTTCGTTCTGTTTACCATATTATTTATGAGGATGAATTGCATAACATGCCAATATTATTGCAGAACATATTTCACTTGTCTTTTTGCAAATATGTGTTAATTTGCATTTCTGTTGTAATTTTCGTTTGATTTGGTTTGTTTTGCACTGCAGATCAAACGGGTGTTCGTGTAGGCTGTTAATTGTAAGACTGGCTTTGTGAAGTCTTCATGTTATATATAAGAGCCATTTCTTTTACACAACGGTCTACAGTTTCACACACTCTCACGTGTTTCTTCATCTGCCGAAGGTGTCGCCATTTCTCATTTCACCCGTTTTTGTGCGTCCGCCTGGGTCAGAGCTTGCGTGAAGGACCGCACATTTTCCCGTCAAGCTTGCTTTTTATAAATACCAATTATTGCGTAGAGAACGTTTATAAATGAGGCCCCTGGTCCGCTTAGCGTTCACACTGGCATTTTTAACAGCGAACCTAAAGTTACCGAACCAAAGGGATACAGTCACAACCTGATTGGTCGGCTTATGACGTATATTTTGCGACGGAGCTGCTTACCGAACATTCAGAACAATGCTGTGTGCTGGATTAAACACCATCATTTCATGCGTGTACATATGGTTTTATCTTGACCAGCTGAGAACTCACGAAGAGCTCATCAAATGTTCAACACATTCAGAACAGCAGCAACAAAATCAGCTGACTTGTAGCGTCGCATCTTGTGACATCACGTCCTGTTTTTGGTTCGTTTACATGTCTTTGGTCCGTGTTGCGTTCATATATCAATCGAACCGCACCAGAGTTGGTTTGGAAGCGGACCGAGACTCTTTTTAGCGATCTCGGTCCGCTTGTTTGGTGCGCACCAGGGTTCGGATGGCTGCGTTCACATGTGTTCAAGTGAACCGCACTAACCGAGCAATCACACCAGGGTTCGTTTTAATCCAACCAAACATGACAAGTGTGAACGCACCCTAAGTTATTAAAGCTGCACTATGTAACATTTTGTCAGTAAAATATCCAAACACCACTAGGCCAGTGTTATATATTGTGTTCAGTTGAGTACTTACAATATCCCAAATGTATCCAACTATTAGTAATTCGTGAGAAATTGCTATTTTACCCGAGGAACTGGGACGTGTGAGGGCGTGGCCTGTCAATGACATCATATCCACGTTAGTTTGCGGTTTTATTCTGCAGAAGCGCTTTCCTCTCACTGCAGTGTGAACAAGTGTCATAGCAGCGGCTGAGAGAACGCACAGAGTAACACCATCCCATCATCAACACACTCAGATGTGTGTAATATGATCAGCAGAGCTGCGTTACCTCACACTCATGAGCGGAGGAGCGGAAGCGGCGACTGTGGCATAATAAAAGTCCCGCTGCTCGCGAGGCGTGTGTTGCGTTCATCTCATTAACACTCGCTCCAGCGGTTCCTCAGCTCCACAACACTCGCTCCTGCTCTGCTTCAGACGACAGTAACGTTAATAATCACATCAACATGATTTCTGCCCGAGTCCTATCCCGATTCTTTCCCACCGGCTGTGAGCTGAAGACCACATGACCCAAGAGTCTGCGCTTGGTGTCATTAAACTACGCCTTTGTTTTGAACAGGCGAACTCTAGCGGACGGAAAAGTTACAAAGTGCACTTTTAACTGCTATTTTTTTTTTCACATTTCCCAGAGGACTACTAAGAACTATACAGAAGATTCATAATTAACATGAATAGTGCATAATATATAACTAAAGTGAAGGTCATAGTAACCCACTAGTAATGACTCAAGCATTACCAAATCCTTCAGAAGGAATTGCTAATTATTGGGATCAGTATTATAAAGTGAAAAACACAATAACGACTGAAGTTATTGTTTTTAGCTTTAGAGGTTTTTGTAAAGTTTTGAATAGTGATCAATGAAGTGTTACTACATCCTTCTGAAATAATTACATGAAAAACATGGTAACCCACTAGTAGTTACTCAAGTGTTATCAAATCCATCATAAGTCATTACTATCCAAAAACTTACAAAAAAGTATTAAGTGTTCAGTCCATTTTATCATGAAATTCAAACGATAAATGCTGTTTTGATTCTCTTTAATGTGGCTTGACTGATCACTGTTCAAGCGATCATCTGTGAACGCGATCGATCATCTCTTCCTAAAGAATAAACATGAACATCTGAAGGTATGTTGAGGATACATTACAACTCACTGTCACGTATCATATGTGGTGTAATCGCTCAGTCAGTGTTTCAACGGCGGAAAGTCCTCAATATGACGGCTGTAAACTAAACAATGTCACGCAGCATCACATTTACCTCACACTGCAAAAAATGCTTTTCTTACTTAGTATTTTTGTCTTGTTTTCAGTCCAAATATCTAAAAAATCTTACATTAAGAAACATTTACTAGACTAGCAAAAGTTTTTGTCTTGTTTTGGGGGAAAATAACTCAAAATGAAGGGAGTTTTTGCTTAAAATAAGCAAAATAATCTGCCAATGGGGTACGCAAAATAATCTTGTTTTCTGTTTGAATTAAGATTTTGCTTACCCCATTGGCAGATTATTTGTCACATGACCCAAGATTCTGCACTTGGCGTCATCAAACTACGCCTTTGTTTTGAACAGGCGACCTCTAGCGGACGGAAAACTTACATAGTGCAGCTTTAAGATAATCCAGGTATGCGTTGCCTGGACCACATTTGTGTGGCTATTAATGTTTAATATTTTTTTAATGAAAATGAAAAGAGGCATATTTTATGACATATTTCTGTAGGCACGTCTTGAACGCGCGTCTATTTCGCTTCAAACGCTTGATTTATATGCGCGTCCAATTTGCAGTTGTGAAAATGTTCGAGTGTCCAACTTGACACGAGTTTGGTGTGAACGCAGCATTAGGCGGAGCTAGTGTGAATAGAACTTTATAAATAGACACTCCGTAGTGTATTTATCCTCTATAGACGGTTTCAGCGGCAACAACTTAAACAAGCGTTACTGCGCATGCGCACTTTTGTGGCCCAAACTTAACTTCCGGTAGACGTCCGCAAAGAATCAACAACAACAGAGGCTGCGTTATCTTTCTTATGCGCAATCATCTTTCATTTAAATTGTGCAACAATATCTTAATTTACATGTTTTTATTGTTTCAGCATGTTTATTATAAATAATCTCCCATTTCTGTCTGCAGTATAGAGTGGGGGAAACGCCCCCGTTAAAGGGTTAGTTCACCCAAAAATGTAAATTCATACATTAATTACTCGCCCTCATGTCGACCCGTAAGACCGTAGAGAAGAAGAGAAATATCTTCAGTTGTGTTCTGAAGATGAACGAAGGTCTTACAGGTTTGGAACGACATGAGGGAGAGTAATAATGACAGAATACTTTTTTTTGGGTGAACTAACCCTTTAAAGACGTGTAATGCCGTTTTCTGTACAGTGTCTTATATAAATGCTTGCGCGCTCGCCTTCAATCATGCAGTGCATCAGAATAACATGTTTCTGTGTTTCATAACATAAGATTAATGTTGGGAAAGTTAACATGTAGATAAAGTTCCCTATATGAATGCATCACAACAAATCCCGTGCTCAATGGGCACTGTCATTAATGGAGGACAAAGCAAAAGTTGTTTTGCTCTCCGTGATAAAGGCGCATTTAAATATTTTGCGGGAAACATAAATGCGATCATTTATCCAGATGGCGACCACTTGATGTGAACAAATGTAAATTTGCGGTAATCCTGATTGGCTGATGATCACAGTGATCACATGTTAATGCCAAGTGTAAACGCAGCCAGAATAATCACCTCTAGAGTAGATTATTTCTGATAACAAGCTAAATAAATAACAAGTAAATGACATTAGCCGCTGCTCTCGTATGCTGGATATTTATGAAGCATTAAGGCGTTTTGGGGAGTCACACACTGTTTTTGCGCTGGTGTCATATTTTCTCTGCTTGATTGTTAATATTTATATCATGTTATCCAAGAATAGTACGTCAAAAATGTGTTTCTACTGAGTAGTGCGCCATAATATCCCCTTGCCAGACCGATAAACAAACACAGACCGGAAGTTAACTTCGGGCCAGGCGCGTAATCCGATGAAACCGTCTATATTGGCAAGACCTTTAAGAAGGATAATAGTTTACTTATGTCTTTTTTGTGCACTAAGCATAACTGAGACTTGTGAGTTTGTAGACGGTTAAGAGGCTGTTATGTCGACCTTGATTTATTGCAATATTGAGGTGTTCAGTTTTATTTTGATTTTAGAAAATAAACATGATTTCTCATCTTCCATATCAATCGTTTCTTATTTTCACTGGCGTGTCTCTCAGGTGTCGAGCACTAGTGCATCTTTGAGCCTATATTCAGTACGAGTAAAATACTTCAAATCAGATACTTTAAAACTTTTACTCAACTTGTATTGGATCTGGTGTCTTGTAATGGAGTCATTTCCACTGTACTTTTACTCAAGTATGGTTTTCAGGTGCTCTTTACACCATGTTTTCTCATTATTTACTCTTTCTCCCATCCAATACTGCCAAATAAATGATTGTTTTTCTTACATGTTTGAACACTCAACACACAGCGACAGAGAACAATGGATGAATGTAGACAGTGGAGATGAAAGTGCTTTCAGGGAGCAGAGCGTGTCGAGGGTGGTGTGGATCACGGCTGATAAATCCTTCTAACATGATCACAGGGGCTCAGCAACAAACAAACTACAACAAACGCCAAATGATCCCGACAATCATTCAGCATTTTTAACTAACGCTGGAAGTGCCGGCCAACATCCAGAGCTTTGACTTGTCAGTTTACACCGTCACTTTTACATGCAAAACTGATGCTTCAACGTTTGCAGTTTCAGGAAGCGCATCAAAGCGTATTTAAGTGGATGAAAAATTAAGAACAATGAAATTAAGTTGTGATAAAAAATGCAGCATTTGTGTCATTTAGCATATTTTAATTAAGTAAAGCTTAACAAGCAGCATTTTTTTATTTTTATTTATGCAAATCTGTGTATAAATATTATAAGGTTGTCCTGCTTTATAGTGCTGTTATCACTGCTTTGAAACAACTTATATTGTATAAAGCCCTATATAAATGAAGGAGAATAGTTCTGATTGCAGTATTGATCACATACAATCCTTTAATCAAAAGCTTTTTTCTTCATGAATCAAAC
>CM042255.1:3235824-3300824 GCA_023566225.1 Romanogobio albipinnatus
CGGGATTTAAACTCTCGGCTGGAGACACAAGTTTGGTTTGAAGATGAGAAACGTCCACAATGTTCTCTCTCCATTCCTGATGTCTAACACACACTCACAGCGTTCGGCTGCTCTTGTGTCTGTCAGAGCAGAAACTAAAGCTGATGCTCTCCGTGTGTTTCTCCGTCGTCTCCGCTCGTGTTCATATGTAAATTACATGAGCTCATTTCATCCATTAGATCTAAAGATCTGAAAAACACCCGCCCATAGACCCTCCCCTCGAAGAAATCAGGACACAAGTGGCTGAACGTGGACAAGAGAGACGGATTAAAACACCAGCTGTGAGCGGGAATGTGTCTCCCTCGTCTACTCGTGATCAGATCCACCCAAACACATCTTAACTCCAGCTGTAAACAGGACCACAGAGACATTTGGAGCTTGCATTTATTCTGAAAGTGGTCATAGTGAAACCACATCCTTTATTAGGTCACTTGCCAAAATAACTTTTCACTCTCAACAAGCACAAATGAATGAATTTCCCTCTCTCTGACAGGCTGTGGAAACAGACACCATGCCCGTCAAACTCTTCTACGACAAATCTCACGATCAGCTGTGGGTGTTGAGCTGGAGAGACCCGCTGAAGTCCCGCTCTACACTACAGGTGAGGTTTTGGGCCCAATTGTGTTTCGCCCAGTTAGTTCTCAAAGACTCTCAAGCACATTAGAGAGCTCACACATTCTTCACACCGTCCCACCGTGATGTTTTTAAGCCTGACATGTTCATTGAGTGGGGTTGTGAGGGGATGTTTATCTGCTAACAGTCGGTATTTTTGAACGTTCGGTGTAAATGTGCGACACCCCCTCGACAGACGTTTCTGCACAAGTTGTTTAATTGCACGTGTGCACGCTCATTATTTTCAGTTCCCTTCCAGGTACACCTATTGACTGGAGCTGTATGTGAACTAGACGCTACGTGTAAACATTTGCCTGCTTCCCACTTTATTTTTCGTCAGGTTTGATCAGCACTGTCCTCATGTCAATGCACACGTATGAGAAACACACAGCCTCAAAGACAGAGCAAATGAAAGGCTTTTTATTTAACAAACAATGTGTATTTCCAGCCCCCATACACATGAATAATTCACATTTTATTAAATAGTGGGGAAGTCCTCAGGTGTGTTTGCTTGTTCACCATGCCCACAGAGCGCCAGCCGTACAGAATAATGAAGGCGTTTGCTATGAATCACTCAGAAATGCTAAAGAGCACTTTTAGTGGGAAGCTGCATAATCAGCTGCAGGGGATATGGATTCACACCACAAATAAATGGCTTGATAATATTCGACTCATTTTGAATGCGCGCAATTGACCCGGGCATGGGCAATTTGTCGGGCCCGGAGGCAGTACTCAGCTCGAGAGGTGAAATATCAAACCCATTTTTTTTAAATGGCTCAATATTCTTAGTCAAACATCTGAACCTGCTTGTCAGTTCATTAGATTAAACAAATTAGGGCTGAGGAGAGTGAGAGGAAATACAGCCGCATGTGTGCGCTTGGCTCGGATCCCACACTCATCACACTGATTCACAAACCAAGAACTCATAGTTTGCTTTCATAATCATCTGCACTGGCCACTTCTTAACAAGCCGGCATTTTTTCCATCAGCAGCCATATCACCCTGTAGCCCAAGACTGGTTTCCCACTGAAGCTAAGCAGGGCTGAGTCTGGTTAGTACCTAGATGGGAGACTCCTGGGAAAACTATGTTTCTGCTGGTAGAGTTGTTAGTGAGGCCAGCAGGGGGTGCTCACCCTGTGGTCTGTGTGGGTCCTAACACCCCAGTATAGTGATGGGGACACTATACTGTAACAAACACCGTCCTTCGGTTGAGACGTTAAACCGAGGTCCTGACTCTCTGTGGTCATTAAAAATCCCAGGATGTCCTTCGATAAAGAGTAGGGGTGTAACCCCGGCATCCTGGCCAAATTTGTCCATTGGCCCCTGTACATCCTGGCCTCCTAATCATCCCCATATATATATATATATATACGATTGGTATCATCCCTCTGTCAGAGTTTACAAGCAGTTTCAAAATAATCGTTGTGAACTAAGCCACTAAATATCACATATTACAAATACAAATACAGCATGATCCAGGATTTCACATGTACCAGATGTGGGCCGACACTAAGTTGCTGTCTGGGTATGTTTACACGACAACAATGTGCTTAAAACTGAGAAGTTTTTCCTTTGAGATTTCTGCGTATGGATGACACCATTGTCAAATCGATCCCCGTTCACACGGATCCGCAGAAACGACTAAAAATGCTGTATTCTGCTGCCAGGACAGTAGTTGGCGATGAAACACTTCAGACTGAACATACAGAGTATGCACGTGCATGACGTCACTGTTTTCACAGATTCACATTTTTATTGTTTACATGACCCGTTTTCAGGCACCCAAAATGCTGTTGTCATGTAAATGAACGGCCAAAACGCATAAAATTTGTACATTTTTAGTTGAAAACGGTGTCGTGTAAACAGACCCTTTAGGCGGTGACTGAAGTCAGTTGTATTTCTTGGCTGAATCTGAAATCACCCCCTATACCCTCATATGGGGCACTATTTGAGGGGACAGCCATTTGTAATGGTGTCCGAAACCATAGTGGACGTTATTAAGTGCACTCATTCTATCCCACATTGCACCGCAATAACGAGTGTACAGCCGATGTACACACACAACGGCTGTCCAACCTCACACACTCGTTTTCATTCACTCCTTCAAGTGAACTGTATTAGTGGACTAACATATGGAATAGTGAATGAGGGTTTAGGGGGTGATTTCGGATTCAGCCTTTGTGTTTCTATTTTCAGATTCTGCTTATTAACAACAGGTGTTCATCACTAATACTCAGTCATCACTTCATTATCTCATTAACTCCAACACTGCTTCAATGGTACTTTAACTCAGTAAAATCCAATGGATATAAAATTCAAATTTAGACCAAAATAGTTTGAGTGTACATTAAAACTACATTACAATCGTGTCATGCTTTAAAGAAGCACACTTATTTTGATGTGTTGACTAACATACTGAAACACGTGCAAAGTACTTGATTATAATTTTAAATATGATGTTTTATTCAAAGTTAATGCACTAAATTGCAACTTCCTCATTACAAATGAGTAATTACACATTTATTTAAACGCATGACATACCAATTTCAATGGAGATGACATTAAAGTATATTTTAATTTACCATATATGCTTGTCAGTAAATGTATCAGTACATTTTAACCATATTTCAAAGACATTATGAAATTACATTGACGATGTACTTAAGTAGGTAAAAAAGCACTAAGTTCAGCTAAAAGCATTTTTATATACATTTTTACTAAAATGCATTTTCATTTAATTGTAAATAACATGCAATTAAGTGTCCAAAAGCAAACATTGCATTCAGTTTGCACTTAAGTATATTTTTTAAAGGTATATTATATTAAGTGTACAAACATTTAAATCAATTATTTGGTACAATGCACTTATTGTGTACATAAAGTACATGTTTGTACTTAAATTAAAAAGATACCTGGTGACACTTTATTTTACAGTGTCATTGTTATATATGTTATGTGTACTTACCATAGTAATAAATATGAATTATGCATAACTAAATGCAACTAACCCTCAACCAAACCCTATAGTAAGTACATGTATTTAATTAATATTACATCCTGGTTAATGACCAATTTTAATGACTTATATTTTTGGTCACACTTCAGTTTAGGGTCCAATTTTCACTGTTAACTAACTATTAATCCTAGTAATATGCATGTGATATGCATGCTAATAAGCAGTGAGAATTGGACCCTAAAGTGTTACCATTTTTTTAAATAGCTGAATTAATTTGGCGAAGAATATGATTGAATACTGACTAGAGGAGAAGCTATGTTTTAGAGAAGCTAATGAGTCAGTTTCAGTATTACACATGATGATTGACTGCTAAGGGATTAGGAAAAGCACCATATGCATGGTTAAACACTCATCATGGGGCTCTAGGACAGTTTCATACCACTATTTACAGTAAATTCATGAATGCCATTATATGTAAAGCAAGAGTAATCATTGCACAGACTGAAAACACAAGCACTCATTTGTTAGATTACGACAGAAGATGTTATCCATTTCTATTAAGATATTTGCATATTGTCTGCTCGGTCCGGTCAGATTTAAGACACTCTACATGGTTGTAATATTACTTTCTCTTGTTTTTCCATTTTTTAAGGTGATCACTTCTGCGAGTGTGGTGGAGCAGCGTCAGATCGTTCACACTCCGTTTGAAAGAGTAGAGGATTTCTACATCCCTCCCACCAACCTCATTATCACCCACGTAAGGTACGGAGCGATCGTCACTGCTCAGCGTGCATGACCTATGTCAGATTTTCAGCATAATTCTTCAAAAAATTGGAAGTGAGCAAATGACGTTTGTAATTAACAGCGCAGCACTTAATAAATCTGCAGAAAGATCATTAACCTGTCTTTGACCATTGTCATCTTAGGTTTGGCTTTGTCTACTTAAAATCGGAGGCTGCGGTGCATAAAATCGACCTTGAGACACTCCATCTCGTCAAGACCATCAGTCTGAAGAACTACAGCTGTATTCCAGCCAGCATGGCCTACACTCATTTAAGCGGCTATTATTTTATCGAGTGCCAAGTTGAGAACCGTTCAGCCCCAAGCTCACAGCTTCTCATTGACAGCGTAAGTGACACAGTCATTGGACCCAATCCCAACATCAACGGCCGGCCATTCATCTCTCCAGACGGACGTTTCATCGTCTCCATGGATAAGCGACACGGCAAGCTCCAAGTCCAGACCATCTCCTTCAGTGGTGAGCTGCAGTTAAGCCATGAAGTGGATGTCTCGATTCCACTCGCAGACTTGGAGTTTCAGCCGTCCTTCACGGAGACCAATCAGTACGTGGTCGTGACCTCTTCGGCTCAGGGCTCGGAGTTGGTGTTCTCGGACCTGGCGACGGGAAGAGCAAAATCCCTTCAAAACGTCAAAGATCCAATCCCAGCCAGCAGCTGGCCTTGGGGGGACGCCAATAGGGTGGTGGTCTCCAGCGGGGTGTTTGGACGATACTTGGTCACGTCATCGGCCGAGTCCCTGTTCGTTCTGGACGGCAAACAAAGCGGCCCTCACTGTGAGGTGTCAGACGTCAAGAGAGGGAACACAGTGGTTTGGGTGGGTGAGGTATGAGTGGCGTACCGCGGGCCGGTTCTGCAGAGGATTGCGTCGGCCGACTGGGCCAAAGCTGGGGAAAACCTGCGAATGGACTTGACCCTAGTAGCGAGTTTAACGAACACATGTGCGTGTTTCTGTACAAGTACACACACATGCACACACATTCAACAACAACAAGAAACCTTATCGAACAAGGGAACGACTGAAAACACCCTTCAGTGCAACAGTGAGCTAATTTAATTAAATTTAATGCACTTCCTTGTTAGCAGAAATAGTGTTAAGCAGCAGACAGGTTAGGTGACGACTGAACTATGCACAATGCTTTATAACGTTTTTCAGTGTTTTTGTTTTTCACTTGTGATTATACAGTCACTGCAGGAAATGTGTCCATCAGTGTCACGTCTGTTTATGTCAAAGTAGAAGATTGTGTTGTTTGCATTGTCCCAGTGTTTCTGACTACACGTTTCAACAGCTTGTTGTTTTTTTACAGTTATTAGTATAACACCTAATAATAAACATGTTACAGTAACATTTAACATTTTCCTCTTTGTAAGCCGTTTAAATGTGATGAGTGCTTTCTGTTGTCCTGAAAGCTTTCTGTGTGTGTGTTTGGTACACTTTGGGAACACATTTGTCTATTATCAGTACAACACTTAATAATAAACACGTTACAGTAACATTTAGCATTTTTCACTTTGTAAGCCGTCTGAGGCACGTGTTGAATCAGGAGTTGAATCACTTTAATCTTATATCCCCGTGACGCATGACGGCGTATCATGGAAGTTATAAAGGAGACCTGGAACAAACAGCGTCAGCTTCTGATTGGCTGAAGTAAGTCACTCACAGGCATGCTGGAAGTATGGCAAGGCAAGCCCCTTTCACACAGTGATTCCAGAAAATACACTGTGTCCCGGGATCATTTGATTTTGGTTCATTCACACTGCCAGTGATTTTCTGGAATCTGTGCATCCTTTCACACACATTCTGTAAAGACATGTGACATCAGGATGTGGTGTGTGATGTACGCGTCGAAAACACTAATGTTGTGGTACAACAGCGGAAGTGTTCGCATTGAACAACATGGCAGCTGATCAGGCATTAGATGTTGATGTGCAAACTTTGTTGTTTGTGCAACGTGAACGTTGATCTGCATTTAAAACCCCTGGTTAAAGAGTCACACAATAACTACTTCATTGCGACAGTACATGCGTCATCACTACAACACACCCTTTACGGCACTGGTCCTGACTTTTGTTCACACAGGGCGTGTTCTGGGACTGATCCCAGCAATGTTACTAGGTCCCCATCCCGGGATCAATCCCGGGACGTGTTTGTGTTCACACAGAAGGCACTCTAGCAATTCTATGGCAATTTTCTGGGATCAGCACTCTGTGTGAAAAGAGGCTACAGAGTCTCACTCCCTTTTCAAGGAACCAGGGTTACAGCCGTAACCAAGACGTTACGGCCCTTTCAAGGGAACTCAACAACGCATCAGAATGTTGACGCTATGGGAACGTTTATACCCACTGCACCATTCCAACACATGCCTATCCTAGTGTGAATCATGTTGAGCACAGCTTAGGGCATAAGGACAAATGGGACACCCTATAGTCTCATGGACTTAATGGACACATATATACGCTGCAGTCCACAAGACCGTAAGTGCATATGAAGAGTGTCATTTGGGGCAGGGGTACCAGAGGATGTCTCCCCAAAGATCCATCGCCCAAAGGTGCATGGTAAGCCTTTAGCGTGGAGGGGGATAGTCCAGCAGCAAAACGATTCAGAAGGAGCACTGAACCAACTGGACAGTCAACTGGGTCCATCTGGTTTTCTCTGCACCTTTATATGAGGAGTCGGGGGCAGTTTTGTCCTCTGCATTTGTCCTCTGCATTTAACCCATTCAAGTGCACACACATTAGGAGTAGTGAGTAGTGAACACACACACACACACACTGTAAATCATGGACACACACACTCGGAGCAGTGGGCAGCCATTTGCTGTAGCGAGAGGGGAACGATTGGGGGTTTGGTGACTTCCTCAAGGGCACCTCAGTAATTTCCTGCCACAGTTGAGAATCAAACCCACAACCTTTGGGTTACAAATCTGACTCTCTAAACATTAGGCCACAACTGCCCCCAAAGAACCTAATGGTTAGAGAGTCTGACTTGTAACCCAAAGGTCGCAGGTTTGCGTCTCAGTACCAGCAGGAATTTAGGTGGGGGGAGTGAATGAACAATGCTCTCTTCCAATCTCATTACCCACAACCGAGGTGAGCAAGGCACCTAATCCCCAATCGCTCCCAGGCCACCGCAGCAAAAAAATGGCTGCCCACTCCTCCGAGTGTGTGTTCACGGAGTATGTTCAAAACTCTGTGTGGATGTGTGTGCACTTGGCTGGGTGAAATGCAGAGCACATTCGGGCCACGATACTTGGCTACACGTCACTTTCTAACTTTCTGAAAGCTTAAAGTTTCCTCGTGGAGGGAGCTCTCAAGTTTAAGATGGTCTCGACAACCTTGGTTGAGAGACCGGAGTTCAGTTGATTCCCCCTCAGTGGCCAAACCCGCAGCTTCCACATATCTAGCCGGAGGGGGATAGATTGTGCCCACGGCCTGTGACAGGACATACCTCCTGATGGGAATCTCCCAGGGAGAGCCATCCAGGAGAGACATCAGGTCAGCGAACCATACTCGGGCCAACTGGCTAACTCTCTGTAGAACTCCCGGGAGCAGAGCAATTGGGGTAAATGTGTACAGATGTAAAAGACGTAGGCTAGTGAGAACTGTGCATGTAAACCTCGCTCCCCTGAATTCAAGAGGTGCTCTAGAAACTGACGCTAATAACAATACTTAGTTACATTTATAAAGTGCTTTTCTTGGTACTCAAAGTGCTTTACATATAGAGGGGGGAATCTCCTCAACCATCACCAATGTGCAGCACCACCTGGATGATGTGACGGCAGCCATATTGCGTCAGAACGCCCACCACACACACCAGCTGATTGGTGGAGAGGAGACAGAGTGATAAGGCCAATCAGGAAAGGGGGATGATTAGGAGGCCATGATGGATGGGGGCCAATGGGCAAATTTGGCCAGGATGCCGGGGTTACACCCCTACTCTTTATCGAAGGACATCCTGGAATTTTTAATGACCACAGAGAGTCAGGACCTCGGTTTAACATCTCATCCGAAGGACGGTGCTTGTTACAGTATAGTGTCCCAATCACTATACTGGGGTGTTAGGACCCACACAGACACCTAGATTTCCCAGGAGTCTCCCATCCATTTACTGACCAGTCTCAAACCTGCTTAGCTTCAGTGGGAAACCAGTCTTGGGCTACAGGGTGATATGGCTGCTGGCAGGACTGCAGTCTTTAGCCTCCTTGTTAGAGCGTCCGACTCCCACACGGATGGGCCAGGGTTTGAGTCCCGCTTAAAGCGGGCAGTTCGAACCGGAGGGGCTACACAGACATAGCCTCGGTCATGACATGGCATCCCTAGTGGAGCCGGATACGTGAGGGATAACCAGAGCGGACAGCACATCGTCTCTTGAGATGCAAACAAGGCCACTTCTGCCTGGTCGAACTTCCTCCAAATCAACTCCAAATAGACACGAACAGAGCAACACAGAGCACTCACTGAAGACACAGAAGCTGATGCTGTTTTTTTTTACTCTAGTTCGGATATCCTTTATAGCTTCTGCATTATAAAGTAGGAATTGTGAGATGTAAACTTGCAATTCAGAGAGAAAACGTCAGCTCACAATTCAGACATTTTCAGACATTGTGAGGTTAAAAAAAAAAGCCTCCAATAGTTCAGAGCCATATTTACTTTCTTTAAAGTATTCCTACATTCAAACACATAGCTGAAGAATAGAGTAGAGAATAACAATGAAAGTAAAGTATATTTTTGTTAACTAGAGTTAGGCTATGAGTTCCACTGTGCTATATGTAAAAACAGGATTTTGTCTGGCTCATCAGATTTGTGGAAGTCAAAAGAAAACATGCATGACATTCAACACACATGATGCAAATTAGAGCACTGTTGCACTGAACGCACACCATCACTACTGAGACGACCACAAGCGCAGCTTTAAATCACCCCGTTTGAGACTAAATGGCTAAATTGGCAATTCAATGTGCTTTCAAGCTCAGTCAGATATGCATGAGTACACTATTACTTTAGAAAGCCAGATGGTTAGACCTCAACGAACATCACACTGGACACAGATATGCCCAAACAAACCTAATTAAACTCAGTGGGCTAACAATCATTCAATAAATGTGCTCTTCATGTATTAACTGTAGAGTGATTTGAGTTTGTGTCCTTCACAAACCAGAGTCACAGACATTGTAATGCTCTTGTAAGAGAATAGTTAGAGCAGTGTGAACATTGTGTGTCCAATTTGTGAGGGAAATGGCCTCAACAAAATAGAGGTTTGTCACGAGAATTGATCAACTTTAAAAATCTGTTTTGTTCAAGACTAAACTAGCTGCACACGTTTTGTATAATAATACAGTATGCCCTGCACATAATATGACATTCTTTTAAAATATCTGCATTTTGTGTGTGTGTGTGTGTGTGTGTGTGTGTGTGTGTGTGTGTGTGTGTGTGTGTGTGTGTGTGTGTGTGTGTGTGTGTGTGTGTGTGTGTGTGTGTGTGTGTGTGTGTGTGTGTGTGTGTGTGTGTGTGTGTGTGTGTGTGTGTGTGTGTGTGTGTGTGTGTGTGTGTGTGTGTGTGTGTTTTCACGGTTCTTTTTAGCACTGAATTTCCAGCCTGACTTTTGCCAACGAGGCAGAAATGAAGCATCTTGTGCCTCATTGAGTCACATTTACGTCCTCATCCATTTGTCTTCATTACACTCTATTGTCCCTAGACTGTTTCAGCCTGTTCTTGTCCTCATCATGTACATTTGTTTCTTCAGTGTGTTATAGACCTCTTCAACACCCCAACCTCTGTTCATGTGTGTCATGAAAACCTTTATTAAGAGCTGAGGCTCATGAAGTGTTTGCATTTGCCAATCACAGTATGTCGAGAACCAAAGGCTTTATTTGTTTTGTTATAATCCTTTTCACTTTGATTATTTATTTATTAGAAATTCAGTTATGTAATCCATAACTATATTCTGATATTTTGCGTAATTGAGAGCATTTTTTTTTAATTAATATGACATTTCCTTATTATGATGTTGTCCAGGAGCATCGTATAATCCGAATGAAACTGTTTGTGTGGTGTATTCGGTCTTTTATTGCTTAATTCTGTGTATGTGTAAGATTTGTTTCTCCCAAAGTACATTTTGTATGGCAAATAAAATCCTTAAGTGTGTATGTTAGCACCACTTATTCTTCAGTTTGATTCACATAGACATTATAATCACATCAACATGTACATTTCAGTCATGACAAAAATGCCAAGGGCCTAAACTCAATGACGAGAAATGATTTATTTTTCTTTATTTGAAGTAACCTTTAACAGTCTTTTAGCTGTCTTTGTGCTGGTTAATCTATATCTCTATGCAACACAGTTTTCAGCATTTAGGCAATAACTGTTGAAATGTTGACGTTTTGCAACCCAGTAATTGCTACTTTTGTTTTTTTTGTTGATTTATGTTCGTCTCTCTATGTAGTGTAACTGACCACACCAGCAAAGTTCTCATCTAGTTCTCAGCTTGTCTCGTGGTCAAGCGGCACCATGTTCTGTTCATGTGTGTGTGTGTGTGTGTGTGTGTGTGTGTTATGTTGATTTGTTGTAAAATTGTGAAATGTTACACTTTTCGGAAAGACAGTGGCTTTACTTAATTCACAGATGTGCTTCATGGGATGTAGAACAGTTGAAATGTCATGGTCATAATTTTAGTGAAGTAAGTATCTGTAACAAACATTAAAACAAACCCAGATTCCTGAGGTCCCGATACACCGAGTGATTTATTAGCATTGGTTGTATAGATACTTTTATTGTATAATGTAATATAGTGTTGCCTGGGATATATATTTCTTCCAGTTTTACAATAAAAGATGAGACCCAAACGTTTCGCAGTATGTGGCTTTAATGAAATGAAAATTTTTGTAAGAAACAAATGCAGTTAGGAAATATGTCACACTGTAAATTAGTCTTATTTACAGACGAGACGATATTGCTTTTACTGAAATTAACATATCATGCTTTCACTATGACAGAAACATAGTGACGGTAAGCTTGTAATAATGTGTTCTAATTTGAGAGGTACTGGTGGATTTCCGCGGGAGATTCGAGCATGGCGCCATTCATCTTTGCGTCATTACGTCACATCTGTACACATAAAGAAGGAGTCCGGCTAGTAGTAGTATCGCATGTGAGGATGCTGCAGGTGGTGGATCATTTACAATCTTTTCTCACACGTTTTGATGGTGGATTGTGATCCAGAAAGGTCCAAACGACAATCATCAATCAAATTAAAATCTACCGGTAATGCTAATACACAGTCACACAATGCTGATGCTGTTAGCGTTTACAAATTGAGAGCATAGTATAACAATAATAGTAATTTGTACGGTTTTATGTGATATGAGCTAAGCAGATTCAATCCCAGTTGGTAGCGCGATTTATTGTAATGGGTTTTTTTCTGAGTTGGTCAGAACAAAAGTGGTAGACATGTTACTTACAGATGACATTTTCCATTGAAAATTGAATGAATGAATGAATTACAGCCACACACACTCCTCAAAACATTAGATTCATCCGTGCAGAGGAGCCGCAGACGCACAACCCACGTAAAGATGATAATTCAACAAAAAAACTGCAATCGCAGGTTTCAAACAGAGATGGCGACAAAAAGGCAAAACTTGCAGACTGCAGTTTTAACAATGTTATATCATGTTTCACTCTTAGGGTGCTTTCACATCTCTAGTTCGGTTAATTTGGTTCGAACCAAGGCAAACAATTATACATTGTAGCATTTTTCAGGTTTTTTGGTTCTTTTTCACACCACACTGATTGCTTTGGTCTGAACCAGTTGAAACGAACCAAAATGCAGTCACATGACAACATCCGCATCACTTATTGGCCATGGCGTATTTCCTAAACTGCGACTGCACGGGCTGGTTTTGTCCCTGGCCATAATCTATTACATTGTTTGTATACACCACAATATGCATACAATACATTTCTATAATTAAGCGCAGATGCGGCTTAAAAAAACAACGCTCTAATGCGCTGCAAACGGCGAGCGCACATCGCTCATCACTTCAAGCGAAGATCGCGCTGTTCTTGTGAGTTTTCCAAAGTTGGGACCTAATATGGTCATCAGACCAAATTTCTATGAGGCTCCGCCCCTCCTCAAGTGCAAACTGTCAACAAACACTTCCTCATCCCATAATGCACAGCACGGCTGACTACGGCAGCTGGTTTAGTCCAAAAATGATCAGTATTTTTGCAGTTGGGTCTGTTCGAGGTCTGATCATGTTCTCACCAGAGAGTTCGTCTGAGAGCGTCCCAACACCACCTCTTCAAGGAGCTCTCGGGCGCTTGTTTGGTCCGCTTTTGGTGCGCACCCGAGCGCGATTGCTGCTTTCACACCTGAACAAACGAACCGCACCAAAGGGGAAAAACAACTCTAGTACGATTCAACCCAACTAAATGAGGCAGGTGTGAAAGCACCCTTAATAGTCTATTTATAAACACATTCTATCTCTTTGTTACACTCATGACCGAAAACAGAAACATCATTCAATCAAATTCAAGCCCCTCAGCTAAAATGAAATGATACTATATCCACCAGTAGGTGGAGGCAAATCATTGTCATAACGAGTTAGTTGTTGAATCATTTACTCAAACGATTCAAAACGACTGATTCATTCAGGGACAAAAAGTAAGTGACTGTCCATCCATCCATCCATCCATCCATCCATCTTCTTCCGCTTTATCCGGGGCCGGGTCGCGGGGGCAGCAGTCTAAGCAGCGATGCCCAGACTTCCCTCTCCCTAGACACTTCCTCTAGCTCTTCCGGGGGGACACCGAGGCGTTCCCAGGCCAGCCGGGAGACATAGTCCCTCCAGCGTGTCCTTGGTCTTCCCCGGGGCCTCCTCCCGGTTGGACATGCCCGAAACACCTTCCCGGGAAGGCGTTCAGGAGGCATCCGGAACAGATGCCCGAGCCACCTCAGCTGTCCCCTCTCAATGTGGAGGAGCAGCGGCTCTACTCCGAGTTCCTCCCAAGTGACTGAGCTTCTCACCCTATCTCTAAGGGAGCGCCCAGCCACCCTGCGGAGAAAGCTCATTTCGGCCGCCTGTATCCGGGATCTTGTCCTTTCGGTCATGACCCAAAGCTCATGACCATAGGTGAGAGTAGGAACGTAGATTGACCGGTAAATCGAGAGCTTCGCCTTACGGCTTAGCTCTTTCTTCACCACGACAGACCGGTACATCGAACGCATTACTGCAGAAGCTGCACCGATCCGTCTGTCAATCTCCCGTTCCACCCTCCCCTCACTCGTGAACAAGACCCCTAGATACTTGAACTCCTAAACTTGAGGCAGGAACTCGCCACCAACCTGAAGTGGGCAAGCCACCCTTTTCCGACTGAGGACCATGGCCTCGGATTTGGAGGTGCTGATCCCCATCCCAGCCGCTTCACACTCGGCTGCAAACCATCCCAGTGCATGCTGAAGGTCCTGGTTAGAAGGGGCCAACACAACAACGTCATCCGCAAAGAGCAGAGACGAAACCGTGTGGTCCCCAAACCTGACACCCTCCGGCCCTTGGCTGCGCCTAGAAATTCTGTCCATAAAAATTATTAAGTGACTGCTGTGTCTGAAATTGCCCCCTATACCCTCAGTCACTATTCCCCACATTAGTCCACTAATATAGTCCACTTGAAAGGAGTGAATGATGAGTGAGTGAATTCGGACACTGAGAGAGGGAAGGGCTGCCGCTTTTCACAGTGGTAATGAAATGTTTATCTTGAACTCTGTCATGGAAACTAGCATGCATCAGCATGTTCTCACTCCCAACTCGTCACATATCGACTCACTTTTTAACACTCATTTTTCAAACACACAGGTGCTCCATTGATTTCAGTTGTTTGCCCAATGCGTCAGATCAAGACATTTAATTCTTTGCATTTGTAAAAGTAGACTAAATATTTATAGTCTACTTTTATATTTTGGAGCAACTAACCCCTAAACCTACACACTTCTCAACAAAATAAAACACATAAAAGGCAAATACAAGAACAGTCACAGGTATTTATTGCAAAAACGGACCAAAAACTGAAGTCATATGATATCTTTATGTAAAGAACAGTTGATCTTATTGTTTTAATCGTTACGTAACGTTTCTTTGGTGGCAATGATCTTTGGTGGATGGAGACGCTGATGCTTTCGTTTGGGCTCAGAACACTTGGAATATTTGTAGTTTTGTAGTATGATGCCAAAGGTTTCTCATTGAAATCAATGGAGCACCTGCGCGTTGAAAAATTATGTTAAAGGTTTTCCCTGTGCGTTAAAAAGTGACGCACGCCGAGGGGTCTGACCAAGCGTCAATATGTGCCGAGTTGGGAGTGAAAACATGTTACATGCATAAACCTTCATTAAAGAAAATAGGACAGGAAGAGCTAAATAAACTTATCATTGCATCTAAACCAACAACATGTTTATTAGATCCAATACCCACTAAACTACTCAAAGAGTTGTTACCTGTATTGGAAGAGCCTCTTCTCAATATTATTAACTCGTCTTTATCTTTAGGTCATGTTCCAAGAATATTCAAGCTGGCAGTCATAAAACCTCTCATTAAGAAGCCACAATTAGATCATAATAACCTAGCAAATTACAGACCAATTTCAAATCTTCCATTTATGTCTAAAATACTAGAAAAAGTTGTGTCCGCTCAATTGTGCTCTTTCTTGCAAGAAAATGATATCTATGAAAAATTTCAATCAGGATTCAGGCCGCATCATAGCACAGAAACTGCGCTCGTTAAAATCACAAATGATTTACTTCTAGCTGCTGACCAAGGCTGTATCTCAATACTAGTTCTACTCGATCTTAGTGCTGCGTTCGATACTATAGATCATAAAATACTCATAGATCGACTTCAAAATTATACTGGTGTTCAGGGACAGGCATTAAACTGGTTTAGATCGTACTTATCAGACCGCTACCATTTTGTCTGTCTAAATGGGGAAAAATCCAGGATGATGTCAGTAGACAATGGGGTGCCGCAAGGATCCGTATTAGGCCCTCTGCTATTCTCAATATATATATGCTACCGCTTGGTAATATTATAAGAAAACATGGAATTAATTTCCACTGTTATGCTGATGACACTCAATTATATATTTCATCACGACCGGACGAAAACGCTAAATTATCTAAACTGACAGCGTGTGTTGAAGATATTAAATACTGGATGACGTGTAATTTTCTGCTATTAAATTCAGATAAAACGGAGGTATTACTTATTGGTCCAAAAAACTGCCCACAAAACCTCGCACAATACAACTTTACCTTGGAAGGATGTCCTGTCACTTTATCCACTACAGTAAAAGACCTAGGTGTTATACTAGACCGCAACCTGACATTCGAAAATCATATTTCATATGTTACAAGAACGGCATTTTTCCACCTTAGAAACATTGCTAAGCTACGTAACATGCTATCTATTCCTGATGCAGAAAAGTTAGTTCATGCATTCATGACCTTGAGATTAGATTACTGTAATGCTTTATTAGCTGGTTGTCCTGCATCCTCAATAAACAAACTACAGTTAGTCCAAAACGCAGCTGCTAGAGTTCTTACTAAGTCAAGAAAATATGATCATATAACACCAATTTTATCATCTCTACACTGGTTACCTATTAAGTTCCGTATCAATTACAAAGTATTGCTACTGACCTATAAAGCCCTAAATGGTTTAGCTCCAGTGTATCTAACGGATCTTCTATCGCCCTACAATCCATCGCGCTCTTTAAGGTCACTAAACTCTAGGCTTCTGGTCATTCCTAGGATATCCAAGTCCACTAAAGGAGGGAGGGCTTTTTCACATTTAGCTCCTAAACTCTGGAATAGTCTTCCTGATATTGTCCGAGGTTCAGACTCGCTGTCCCAGTTTAAAACTAGATTAAAGACGCATCTCTTTAGCCAAGCATTCACATTATAATTACCTTTTATACTACAGTTAAATCGGAACAAAAGCATTAATATAATATTCTGAACAGCAGTTATGCTAATTATTTCCCATCTGCTTTTCTGTTGTTATCTCGGGACACTAGTCCCGAGGTAAATAGTTCGTCAGCTCCAGTTTGTATCCAGCCGCTCATGGAGACTTCGGATGCCCCAACACCTGTGATGAGACGACTCCACGCCTGTGAAGAGACGACTCCACGCCTGTGAAGAGACGACTCAACGCCTGTGATGAGACGACTCCATGCCTGTGAAGAGACGACTCAACGCCTGTGATGAGACGACTCCATGCCTGTGAAGAGACGACTCCACGCCTGTGAAGAGACGACTCAACACCTGTGATGAGACGACTCCATGCCTGTGAAGAGACGACTCAACGCCTGTGAAGAGACGACTCAACGCCTGTGATGAGACGACTCCATGCCTGTGAAGAGACGACTCCACGCCTGTGAAGAGACGACTCAACGCCTGTGATGAGACGACTCCATGCCTGTGAAGAGACGACTCAACGCCTGTGATGAGACGACTCCATGCCTGTGAAGAGACGACTCCACGCCTGTGAAGAGACGACTCAACACCTGTGATGAGACGACTCCATGCCTGTGAAGAGACGACTCAACGCCTGTGAAGAGACGACTCAACGCCTGTGATGAGACGACTCCATGCCTGTGAAGAGACGACTCAACGCCAGTGAAGAGACGACTCAACGCCTGTGATGAGACGACTCCACGCCTGTGAAGAGACGACTCAACACCTGTGATGAGACGACTCCATGCCTGTGAAGAGACGACTCAACGCCTGTGAAGAGACGACTCAACGCCTGTGAAGAGACGACTCAACACCAGCGTTGTTATGGCCTAAATTAATACACGACTGATTATCTTTTTCGAACATTGTTCTTTAACATTGTGTTTTTAACATTTTTTATACTGTTCATCTATGAAATGCACTTTCTGTAAAGCTGCTTTGAAACAATGTGTATTGTGAAAAGCGCTATACAAATAAATTTGAATTGAATTGAATTTAATTTAATTTAATAATCAATTAAAAATGGATGTATACCTGTATGATATTACACTGTGGACCAGCGGTTTGGAAAATGGATGATTCGGCTGCTGGCGCCATCTCCTGGTGAGACGTGGCAATTCATTTGGCACATGACTCAGTGCATTATGGGTATTCTCTTGCCGTTGAGTGTTCATCAGTTGTACACTCATTATTGCTGTGCATTGTGGGATTGAATAAGTGCACTCAATATGGTTTCAGACACCACTACAAATGGCTGTCCTCTCAAATAGTGCCCTATCTAAGGGTATGGGGGCCAATTTCGGACACATCCAGAGTGAGTTGTTGAATCATTCATAGACCAGTATGTTCAAAAACACAGATTCATTCAGTAAAGAAACTCAACTGAATGTTGCTCTACTGTTTGGAACTATTTTCTTTGGCAAAATACAACAAAAACAGTCAATATTGTGTCTAAAATGTAAGTCATCTAATATTAGATACTTTATTACTTAACTGTTGTATAAAATCAATATTTTATGTGCAAACGTGCTGATATTCGGGAAATACTCTTGCTTATGTGGCATTGCTTATAAATATTAAAAATAAGAACTTATACTGAGACATTTTTGCCCCATATCTTGGATTCATTTTTGTTCATTTTGGTGGCATTTTTTCCCCAAACCCCTGTAAAGACTCTTTTTGGAGCGCAAGCAAGGCCTGTTTCAAACGGCCGCTACTGGTGTGTTGTTATTGTCCAGGCTTTATATTGTAGTTGTACTAGATGTTTAATTCCAGTGTCATTGCACTGAAGGAGAGCATTCTGACAGTGATTATCTGAACATCTTGACTGATGAATGGCTTCTACATAGAGGTCAGTGTTGATGACCTCCTTAAATCTCGCTCCATGGTTCTTCTGGTGATAAGGTGATAAGGTCACATGACGCCGTCCTTTACTCCAGCTCAACCTAATCTATATGCTTTAGTGTTCTACACACTCCTCCATCTGTAGCAATTATTCGCAACAGCTCACCAGTGAAAGATGCTGTCAATAGGCCGTCCATCACTGTCACTGCAGGAGGAGTCACAGACCAACACAATCACTGCAAATAAATCTATATGAGCTACTCTGGCTTTTTACTCGCTAACTTAGAGAGAGAAGCTATTGATCGTGAGCACAAAGAGTTGAGTAGCTCAAAAAAAGATGACCTATAGACATTGTGTTGCTCTCAAAATATTTAGCTTTTAAACGAAAAGTCTTTATAAATGCACAAAAAGAAAATGTAGCCTAATTTTCAGTTCCGTTAAGCACCTTGATTGTGAAAAATAATGATATATTCTGCAGTGTTTATACATCATGGTGTGTGTTGTGCTGCATTTAAACTGAATTTAAATGGCTGCGTGTCATAATGCTTATTTGTTGTATTATAATGATTTTAAAGTGACAAGATTTTGATCACTTTAGATCAGGGGTTCCCATACTCTTTTGTCAGCCGAACATAGTATTTTATCGTATCGTATAGTATTGTTTAGTATTGTATCGTATCGTATATTTATCGTATTGTATAGTATAGTATCATATAGTATAGTATAGTATCGTATCATATAGTGTAGTATCGTACAGTACAGTACAGTATCGTATCGTATCGTATAGCAATGTGTCGCATAGTATAGTATTGTATAGTATTGTACAGTATCGTATCATATCATATATCATATCGTATAGTAACGAATCGCATAATATAGTATTGTATAGTATCGTATCGTATCGATCGTATCGTATCGTATCGTATCGTATAGTGTCATATCGTATTGTATTGTATCGTATAGTATAGTATAATAAAGTATAGTATCGTATCATATAGTGTAGTATCGTACAGTATAGTACAGTACAGTACAGTACAGTAGAGTGCAGTATCGTATCGTATAGCAATGTATCGCATAGTATAGTATTGTATAGTATTCTACAGTACCGTATCGTATCATATCATATCATATCATATCATATCATATAGTAACGTATCGTATAGTATAGTATAGTATAGTATAGTATAGTATAGTATAGTATAGTATAGTATAGTATAGTATAGTATAGTATAGTATAGTATAGTATAGTATCGTATAGTAACGTATAGTATCGTATAGTATCGTATTGATCATATCGTATCATATCGTATTGTATAGTGTCGAATCGTATAGTATTGTATCGTATAGTATAGTATAATAAAGTATAGTATAGTATCGTATCATATAGTGTAATATCGTACAGTATAGTACAGTAGAGTACAGAATCGTATCGTAAAGCAATGTATTGCATAGTATAGTATATCATATCATATCATATCAATCATATCATATCATATCATATCATATCGTATAGTAACGTATCGCATAGTATAGTATAGTATTGTATAGTATAGTATCGTATCGATCGTATCGTATCGTATAGTGACGTATCGTATTGTATTGTATCGTATAGTATAGTATAGTACAGTAAAGTATAGTATAGTATCGTATCATATCATATCGTATCGTATATTAAAGTATAGTATAATATAGTATAGTATCGCATAGTATAGTACCGCATCATATCTTATCGTATCGCATAGTATCGTATCGTATCGATCGTGTCCACAGAAATCTGGGAAATTATGCAAAATCAAAAGGTGAATCGTGAACTATTTCACAATTTTTATTTTGACCAGTTATGTAGTCCATTTATTTTCATTTTATGACACAAAATAAGACAGGTCCCAGGCACTCAGTCAGATGTAAAAAGGGCCCTGAAGAAGACCTTGTTTTGTTGGTTGAAACATGTTGGCTCTTGTATTTTTTTTTTTTAATGACTTAAGCCATACCAAATAAAGGCTTTTTAATTCATTCCTTCTCCACTTTTTACGTCTGACTGAGTGCCTGAGACCTGCCTTTTTTGTGTGTCATTGGATTTTTCCCTACCCCAAGAGCACAATATTGACTATTTAACTCTACCTGAGCGCCAGGTTGAACCTTTTGTAGTTATTTTCATTTTATATTCAATTTAACTAATTATGGGCTTTTTATCAACTCTCTTACAAACGCCCAGTGGTTTGGAAACCCTGTTAGATCGATTCTTTATGTGTGGATGTTCCCATCCTTTGAGAACAGGTCATTTTAGGTGCCTGTGTGAACCATGCCAGCTGATATCAGGGAAATTATGTTTTATTTGCCATATCATTGACAGTTGTGAATCATGTGTTCTGTGAAAGCACACATCTGCCACCCTCACGAGATGGGAAGAGGACAGTCTTCTGACTGGAATGATAAGCTGAGACATGTGATCTACAGCTTCAGGACTTCTGCTGGTTTCTGTGAATGATGAATTTATGCGGGCTTCGCCTACAAATGGTTTGTTTTGTGATCATGAGCTGTGACTCTCTGGTGATCAACAGCATCCCAAAATGATAGATGACAGTAAAAAAATAACATATAACAAATAACTAATACAAAAGCAACGAGAGGACTAGGACACATCGCGTCAATAAACTGTAAAGCAGCTGCTGTCAAAACTACTGTGAAAGTATGACAACGAGCAGCAACAATGAAGAGTGTCTATGAAGACTAAGTGCAAATAGCCTGTCCTGTTGGCAACATATGTACAGTAGCTCGCCCACCCAATTACACAAAGACACCCATTTAGTAACGGTATCAGTGGTGTGGAGAGTAAGGACAGCGGATTTAGCTTTTGACACGAGCGACCCAAATTTGAATTTTTCTGATCCCATGCTTCCCCCTTTTCACATCCGCTTGGAGAGGTGTTTACTTTAAATACAAATGAGGAAAATATTTAGAAAGTGCAAATAAAGAACTAAAGTATTTAATATTTAATAATACTATTCTTTCTGGATAAGAGTCTCCAGGCTGACTTTTGCAACAATATTATAATCAAGTCAGTTTTTATGTTCCTCCCTGAAGATAAATAGTATCAGTCAGGATTTCCAGTCAGGATTTAGACTGTATCATAGTACTGAGATTGCTCTCATTAGATTTACAAATGATTTGCTCTTATCATCCGATCGTGGTTGTATCTCTAAAGCCTTGGAGAAACATTGCTGTGCACCAATTTACAGATGAAATACAGCATCCATTGTCATTCTCCTGACTTCCTAGACAAGCTAGATCCTTATCATTTCTGTTTCTATAATAATATGAAGATGTATCGTACAGCTCCGGGTATCCACATACAGCAACAATGATTTTGTCCTCCATTGTTGTTCGGATTTCTGCCTGCGCTCGTAATCACGTAGAGCAAGCTCCTGATGGTTAATGTGGCACGACTATCCGCCAAAGTTCCAATGCGCGAATCACGCATTACTTGCATCAAACGCCCGAAACACTCAATTTGCGCCGTATCATTCACTCCGCCTCATTCATGCAAATTGCGCCGCAGAATGTCTATTCGCGTCTTTGCTTTGACTTCAGTGCTTCATTCGCATCTGGTGTGAACGCACCGTTTGTGTTACTTGATCTTAGCACTGCATTTGATACTATCGACCACAACCCAGACAGCAAAATAGTGTCTGCCAAGGTCCGGGCCACATCTGGTACACGTGGATTCAACGTGTACTGGATGTTTGCCAGATCTGGGTTGACACTATGTTGCTGTCTGGGAACATTCTTTTGAATAGATGCGAAAATTGCATCGGCATTAGTGGAATTGCAATAGCATGGTTCAAATCATGCTTAACTGACCGTTATCAGTTTGTAGCAGTAAATGTAGAGATATCACAACCGATCACAAGTTCAGTGTGGAGTACCGCAAGGCTCAGTACTAGGACCTTTTCTATTCACCCTTTACACTTGATGGCTGCTCTGTCAAGTCCTCGTCGTCAGTGAGGAACCTGGGTGTGCTCTTTGATACCAATCTTTCCTTTGAAAGCCACGTTTCTAGCATCTGTAAAACCACATTATTCCATCTTAAAAATATATCTACATTACAACATATGCTCTCAATGCAAAATGGTTAGCGCATGCGTTCATGAATCAAGGCTAGATTATGTAATGCTCTTGTCTGGCTATCACCAGACCAAGCTCAATTTAAGATTGAACACTGGTCTGGGGAGTCTGCTCTGTATTTTCGACTGCACAAGAGGCGTGATCAACGGGCATGATTTAAATGTCTCTGTACGCAATTGCATAGTCCTTCAACCAACCAGACCACAAGAGGCGTGATCAACGGGCAACGGCCCATCGCTTCTCTATCCGTCATCGTGTTAAACCCGCCAATAGCGCGTCAGGTGGATAAGCCAGTCTGTGATTGGTTCTCGCAAAAGAGTAACAGAAGCAGTAGAAATTAATGTCCAGTTTCTGCGAGAAACCGAGCAGTATTTATGCTATTATTTTACCTCTTATCAGACGAACGTGATCATCTCTGAGCTCAGCCATAACTTCCGCTAAGTGAGGTCAAAATACAAGCGTGGTTATAGATGTATACGTAGATGCCTCATTAGCGCTTGCACGGATCAGTAGAATGAGGCATCTACGATCGATATATCTATGATCAGGCTCGTATTTTGACCTCACTTAGCGGAAGTTATGGCTGAGCTCAGAGATGATCACGTTCATCTGATAAGAGGTAAAATAATAGCATAAATACTGCTGGGTTTCTCACAGAAACTGATAGTTTGGCTAGATAAGACCCTTATTCATCGTCTGGTGTTGTTTAAAGCCCTTTGAAGCTGCACTGAAACAGGACTCATTTGGACCTTGAATCGTTTGGAGCCCATTGAAGTCCATTATATTGAGAAAAATCCTGGAAAATTTTCATCAAAAAACTTAATTTCTTTTCGTCTGCAGAAAGAAAGACATGGACATCTTGGATGACATGGGGGTGAGTAAATTATCAGCAAAAGTTTATCTAAAAGTGAACTAATCCTTTAACACATTAACTCCATCACGTCTACTGCGCTCTCTAAACTCTGGCCAGTTGATAATACCGAGAATATCAAAATCAACTGCAGGCGGTCGATCCTTATCCTATTTAGCACCTAACTGTGGAACAGTCTTCCTAGCATTGTTCGGAAAGCACACACACTCTGTCAGATTACATCTAGAGCATACGCATAACACATTATCACATTTCTATAATTCAAATCCCTTAAAAAGATTATTAGGTTGCATAAATTAGGTCAACTGGAACCGGGAACACTTTCCGTAATGTTTTTTCTTTTTTTCAAACAAACTTTGCCTTAAATAAGCCTTAAATAAGAGGACTCTATATAAAATAGCTGATAAGAGAACATGGAAGTTGAAAGAAAACATTCATTGGTTAAAAACTGCTACACTTACAATGCTTACAAATGCAAATCTGAACAAATTATAAATAATACATTACTGCTCGACAGATCCAGCAGAGAGTGAGGCATGGTTTAAAACCTTTAAAGAGACATATCAAGTACTAGAAAGTGTGTGTGATTGAGTATTTAGTTGATAATACTCTTGACAAAGCTCTGATTCCTGAGAGACACCAGAGACTTTAGATATGCAACACAGCTCTTTGCTTTGCGCTCATTTCATAGAGTTTACATTCATTCACTTCACATTACAGCAAACACCAGGAGTGACTGTGTCTGCCGAATATTCTTCCTATTATTCGGAAGGATTCGTTATTCGCTCTGAAGCCATCATCTGTGCCTTTCTGAATAAGGCATTGGGTTTTCGGGCACATCTCCAGTGGTGAGTATATACACAGTCCTTGTCTCTGTTGCAAAATGTATATTGCAGAAGACAGGGCATGACATGTACTCAGAATAAAAACTGCAGTTATTGTTTTGTAAGTGTGCACTACCTGCGACTGTGCAAAGCTTTCTGAAAGAACCCATTGTTAGGGAAAAGTGGCTGAAGTGTATTTGTAACAATGGGACTGTGATTTCAGTCTGATCTGAACAGTTTGAGTGGCACATTTCAGCGCCAAAGGAAGGATGGAGCATCTAAAACTATATTGAACCCAACAACAAACCCATAATCCATTGGTACGAGGGTTGGAAATGAATGAGGACGTGGGCAAAAATGCGACAAAATTCAAGGGGGTAAAAAGATGGCCATGCACAATTACACTGGACATATTATGACTGTTGCGATTAAAGTAAAATGTTAAATGTTTGTGGAATTACATCTCACGTTGGATCAGATCTTTTTTATGCATTTTTCCCATTCATTTTGCAGTATAGACTGTTTCAGTGATTATAATGCTGCGTTTACATCGAACCTCGAATAAAGCGTCAAATTCGCGCCTACCTCGTCTAGTTGGACGCTTGAACATTTTGAATCCCTCCACGCGTCCACAGCGAATTGAGAGTTTGAAGCGAAATAGACGCGTGTTCAAGACGCTCCAGGAGAAATATGTCATAAAACACAACCATGCCTCTTTTCGTTTACATTTAAAAACAAATATTAAACACACTAATATGTGGTTCATACAATAAGTGTGCATATATATGATTATCACTGTAATAAAATTAAATATGACATTAAACACAACCCAGTCTCTATTTTTTCAATAATAGCCATTATAAAATTTTTAGCAAAACAAGGTATAATAAGCTATACAATAAATAAAGCAAACAAAGTCAGTGCTAGTAAACGGTAAAGTTTAATAGCCTAAAAAAATTTAGTTATGAAACTTCTCTTTGCCCTCAGTCAAAACAATTTGGCAGGCAACAAATGTTGATTTATGAGAGCAAAGATCGGCATTAGATCCACACAAGACGAATTATATCTCATGTTTAACCACCACAGAGACATCAGAGCCAGCGGTAGACGGCTGAAGGACTGGCCGAGGAAAGGCTGCTCTCGCCGGGGTTAATGAGCGCTGAGCACCGCTGATCCACTGGAGCTCACAACTCCACACACACCAGATCACATGTTCAACTCCACACACACCAGATCACATGTTCAACTCCACACACACCAGATCACATGTTCAACTCCACACACACCAGATCACATGTTCAACTCCACACACACCAGATCACATGTTCAACTCCACACACACCAGATCACATGTTCAGCTCCACACACACCAGATCACATGTTCAAATAGGTGCTCTCTTTATAAACAAACCACAGATTTGAGCTTTAAACAACTACATTCTCACCTGAAAAAGTCTTAAAACTACATTTTGTGACACAATAACAGCAGTGTTTTTAAATTATGTGGGGTTTCTCATCACGTCACTTCACCACGTGACCGCAGCAAACAGGCTCCTGATTGGTTAACGCGGCCAAAGTTCAGATTTTTCAACTCAGATGTCAAACGCAAATTCGCTTCAACGCGCAAATGCACAAAAAGCACAAAATAAAATCACTTGCGCATATCGCGAAAGACACGTCCAGTTTGTGCGAATGAGGCGAAATCACGTCCATCGTGCCGCGCTTAACATGTCTATCACGCCGCAGGACATTCAGACACGCGTCTTAACATTGACTTAACATGGAAATCACTCGCTCCAGACGCTCTATAAACGTCTGGTGTGAACGCTGCATTACAGGAGTTTGTTCTGTTCTGCTCCAGTGCCTCTTATTTTGGTATTAATTTAGTCCTGTTGATTCCGCTTTCACATTTCAGTTCATTATGCACACCTGTTTCTAGGCGAGACACGGCAGGGGAAAACATTGTTTTTTCATGCAGTGGTCAATTTTGAGATTTTGGACCAGTTTGTAAGCTTTCGTGTCAAAATAAAAAATATGTCAACATTACACATTAAGGTGGTTATTTCATTATATTTTGTCAACTTGCGCCTTTAGATTTCTACCCGAAATAATCGAAAATTATCATTCTAACGCGAGCTCCCGAGCGTCCATTCACAGAAACATGTCATGCATGGTATCATTGTAAAGCTCTCCGTCTCACACACAGCACTGGCTAATCCAAATATTGGCATTTTCTTTGTAGAAATAACCAACCGTGAAAGAATCTACAGCCCAAAAACACATCTTGGTCGGTGAAAATTTTCCGACTACGTGATTGGTTCTCACGTTGCCTTGTTTATTCTCCGCATGAGAGAAAATGCCGACAACAACGAAATCAGCTCATAAACGTTCACAGAAAAGACGGCAACAGCTGTCACTTGCAAAAAAAGAGTAAACAACAACAGATTAGACAATGAAACCCTCTCAGCGAATCAGATTCAATCAGATATAGATGGACACACACAAACAGGGACAGTTCGTTTGCAGTTTGTGACTGTTGTTATGTGTGTTTGTTAAGGTAGTTCTCTTCAGCTTAAGGCTATTGCTATTAATAATTTATTTATTTATCAATTTCCATGTGTTTTAGATTTTATACACTACTGATATTAATGAACAGAATATATATTTTGTTTGTAGGTTGGGGGTTTCTATATAAATGTATGAAATTATACAATATAAAACTTTAAAGGCCGTTTTCTCACACTCAGATTCAGATTGTCCAATTCCAGAGCACCTGCAAGCATCAACTCTTCCAGTCTTATAATAAACTATTTTCTGAAGGCTTTTCCAGAGGGATTTGTTGATATATTATTCCTATCCTGAGTTAAAGGTCCTTTTACTCCAAAAAAAAAGGCGAAAATAGATTTTTTAAGGCTATTGTCAGTATTCTTTAATTTACTAAAGCACAAAATCAGATACCCAGAAAAGGGTAAAAGCCCTCTCATCTAACATGTCGACAAATACAACCAATAATTTTAAACCTGGTCCATTCCAATTTCCAGATTGAGTTTTTGGAAATGTATGCAAATTAGCGTATATTTAAGTATACGATGCCTCGCATATTAAAACATTAATTTACACAACACTTGTTATAAATTTTTTTTTCTTATGTTTATGCCAGTAATAAACTGGAGAAGTTTCACTGTGATATCTTCTAATTAAAAAAAAAAAATACCATTCACCTGTAGTGTCTCGCCTTTTTTGGAAAGGTTGATTTCCGACCCTGATTGGTATGCATTGCTACTCATTTTACATGCAAAAAGCCAAGATCTTTCACAAACTGGCCTGTTTATATTTAAATGCCATGTGAAAATGGTCATGTGACACTCAAATATGATTTTTGCTCTACTGTTATGAAAACGTGACTATCTGTCACAATTCACCAATGTGAGTGCCCGTGATTACTAGCAGAGGGCACTCCACCCCGGACTGTCACTCCTTCATAGACTACATTACCCATAATCCTTCACCCGGACTCATTAGCACTCACTGTTTACACCTGTGTCTCATTCCGACCCCTGTCATAAGTCCAGAGAGGACTCGGCCTCCTGTCCCGAGTCCAAAGAGGACTCCGACCGGGCCACCTGCTCAGTCTGCTCTGCCGTGGGGTTCTTCAAGACCGTCTGCACTGCTGTGGTGGTCATCTGCTCCATTGTGGGGGTCTTCAACCTCGTCTGCGCTGCTGTGGTGCTCCAGGCCCCGTGGAGTGGAAGAGGGCCTGGAGGCTCAGGCAGAGCAGGCAGCCAGGATGGAACAGGCTGAACAGATGACCAGGGTGGCTCGGGCCAGGCAGACAGCCAGAGCGGAGCAGGCCGGACAGATGACCAGGCTGGCGCAGGCAGCCAGGGCGGAGCAGACGACCACCACAGCAGCGCAGACAAGGTTGAAGACCCCCACGGCGGAGCAGACTGATCAGGTGGCCCGGTCGGAGTCCTCTCTGTATTCATGACAGGGGTCGGAGTTCTCTCTGGACTCGTGACAGGGGTCGGAGTCCTCTCTGGACTTGTGACAGGGTCGGAGTCCTCTCTGGGCTCGTGACAGGGGTCAGAGTCCTCTCTGGGCTCGTGACAGGGGTCGGAGTCCTCTCTGGACTTGTGACAGGGTCGGAGTCCTCTCTGGGCTCGTGACAGGGGTCAGAGTCCTCTCTGGACTCGTGACAGGGGTCGGAGCCCTCTCTGGACTCGTGACAGGGGTCGGAGCCCTCTCTGGACTCGTGACAGGGGTCGGAGTCCTCTCTAGGCTCGTGACAGGGGTCGGAGTCCTCTCTGGACTCGTGACAGGGGTCGGAGTCCTCTCTGGACTCGTGACAGGGGTCTGAGTCCTCTCTGGACTCGTGACAGGGGTCGGAGTCCTCTCTGGACTCGTGACAGGGGTCGGAGTCCTCTCTGGACTCGTGACAGGGGTCGGAGCCCTCTCTGGACTCGTGACAGGGGTCGGAGTCCTCTCTGGACTCGTGACAGGGGTCTGAGTCCTCTCTGGACTCGTGACAGGGCTCGGAGTCCTCTCTGGACTCGTGACAGGGGTCGGAGTCCTCTCTGGACTCGTGACAGGGGTCGGAGTCCTCTCTGGACTCGTGACAGGGGTCGGTGTCCTCTCTGGGCTTGTGACAGAGGTCGGAGTCCTCTCTAGGCTCGTGACAGGGGTTGGAGTCCTCTCTGGACTCGTGACAGGGGTCGGAGTCCTCTCTGGACTCGTGACAGGGGTCGGAGTCCTCTCTGGGCTCGTGACAGGGGTCGGAGTCCTCTCTGGACTCGTGACAGGGGTCGGAGTCCTCTCTAGGCTCGTGACAGGGGTCGGAGTCCTCTCTGGGCTCGTGACAGGGGTCGGAGTCCTCTCTGGGCTCGTGACAGGGGTGGGAGTCCTCTCTGGACTCGTGACAGGGGTCAGAGCCCTCTCTGGGCTCGTGATAGGGGTCGGAGTCCTCTCTGGGCTCGTGACAGGGGTGGGAGTCCTCTCTGGACTCGTGACAGGGGTCAGAGCCCTCTCTGGGCTCGTGATAGGGGTCGGAGTCCTCTCTGGGCTCGTGACAGGGGTCGGAGTCCTCTCTGGGCTCGTGACAGGGGTCGGAGTCCTCTCTGGACTCGTGACAGGGGTCAGAGCCCTCTCTGGGCTCGTGATAGGGGTCGGAGTCCTCTCTGGGCTCGTGATAGGGGTCGGAGTCCTCTCTGGGCTCGTGACAGGGGTGGGAGTCCTCTCTGGACTCGTGACAGGGGTCGGAGTCCTCTCTGGGCTCATGACAGGGGTCGGAGTCCTCTCTGGACTCGTGACAGGGGTCGGAATGAATGACTGAGATAACCAGGCTATTATAGGGTGAAGTGAATAGGGAAATATGACACAGGCGTAAACAGTGAGTGCTAATGAGTCCGTGCAAAGGATTATGGGTAATGTAGTCTATGAAGGAGTGATAGTCCGGGGTGGAGTGCCCTCTGCTGGTAATCACAGGCACACACACTGGTGAATTGTGACACTATCATTACAAATGTATGACATGCCATGATTTTGTACTAGCCATAGAGTAATTAAAGAAGAAGTCTATTAGATTCATTTGATAGATCTCACAATACATTATTTAGTGCAATTTCAGATTGAAATCCTGCTATTTATTTCCAGATTGCTGTATTTTGGACCAGCTTGATATAGTAAGAAGGCAGGCAGGGATGGGGCAGGCAGGCAATAATCAGATATCAATATTTTGTAAGGCAATCATCGATAAAATATATATATTTTTTACTTATATTATATTTGACGACAGGAATTATAAACAGAAGAGATCAAGTATGGATACTTTAAAACTCCATTTGGTGGCAGACTACACAGAGAGTAAAGAAATTATGCTAATTGTTGCACAGAAAGGATGAATACGAGTTCTCTGGCAAACTTCTCATTTCAGCTGGTGGCGTAATGGTGTTGTGAAACTGGCCCCGGATTATTTAAAAAAGAAAGAAAATGAAAAAGTAAGGAATAGCACGTGGGTCCAATAGCTTCAAGTACTGGCGTTCTCCTGAATTATGCTATTTGTTTTTCAATTCTAAAGGCCTTTGAGGCCTGCTTTCAACATATTTCGCAAGGTCCCTAAAGACAGAGAGAGAAAAGAAAGGGGTGAGAGAAAGTGTGCTGGTGCAGACGGAGTAGTTTGGGGGCATCATGTATTCCTAATGGAGCAGGCTTCATAGGGAATTCATTTCCCACAACTCTCTAAGGCATCTTTCTCTCTTTTTCTCTCGGCCAACACGCATGCATATGCATAGACAGCAGCGGCGTGTGCTGGACCTCGGGAGTGAAGAGGCAAAGTTCCCTGCCTTTGGGTTTTAGTCCAGTGTAAAGTTTACATGTTTGGAACAACAAATACTGTGATAAATAGTATGTTATAATATATATGAATTAGGTAATTGGGTAACAAGGGTTTCTTGATGAGCTGTTTGAACTGCTGTTGCCCTGATTATAACTTTTTACACAATCAGTCTCTCCTTATGATTGATTCATTTACTCATGAGGTTGCCAAACAGCCTGTAAAATATGGAATCATCCCGCATTTAAGGGATCAAGGTTGCATTTCAGCATTGATTGCATTTCAGAATTGATTGCATACGGAATGAGGTTTAAAAACCCTCTCTTTTGAATCAGCTTTGCACACACGTGTTAAAAATTACACGTTAGGAAAGCGAAATGCAAAAGATGTGTGTGGCCTGCCTGTGCACGTTATTGGTGTACACTGGGGAAAATTACATTTGCTACTTGTTCGATGTACTTCAAATGAGCTAAAACAACTGGCAAAGACTTTTTATTGAAACAATCAGAATATCCACTAATGTCCTCATCACTTTAATCAGCTTTACAGGAAGTCATAATGGTCAAGATCTGAGAAATAAAATGTTCTTTTGACATATAAGAAGTCATCCTACATCATACATCATAATAAGTTTCTGAACTGAAAACTTCCTTGTTAGTCCAAAAACAGCTGGTAACACTTTAGAATAATGGTCATTAGTTAACATTAGTTAATGTATTAACTAACATGAACTAACCATCAGCAGTACATTTGTTACTGTATTTGTTCATCTTTGCTAACGTTAGTTAATATAAATCCAGCTGTTCATGGTTTGTTCATGTTAGTTCACAGTGCATTAACTAATGTTAACAAGATTTTAATAATGCATTAGTAAATGTTGAAATGAACATTAACAAAGATTAATAAACGCTTTATAAGTGCAGTTCATTATTAGTTAATGTTAAGTAATGTAGTTAACTAATGTTAACTAATGACCATTATATTAAAGTGTTACCAAACAGCTTATTCATAATGTTGTCTATAATGCCATTGTGTTTTAAAGCGATAACATTTTCTTTTGACATATAAGAAGTAATCATACTATATAAGTTTCAGAACGGAAAACTTCCTTGAAAAAACATATTTTATTGTAACCAAGCCCAGAAACGACTTGTTGTGGAATGAGCCTATAATAGATGGTGAAAGAAGAAGATCAACCAACTTTGGCCCCGCCCACTGGAGTGTTAGTGAGATGACGAGGACAGATGAACTGACTAAAAATCACCTTCCAAAGGATCCTAACGCTAGGAATGGGCTTATTTATTCTCAACAATGTGAATGTCTCAGTTGAGCATTATTTATTTGTATTCTCTACATTTCACTGTGGATTCTTTGGGAAATCAGTCGCAATTTCGGCACAGACATGGACAGTAATGCCACAACATGTGCGTAACCGTGTTAATTCTAACGCCTGATCTGAGTTCAGTGATTTCTGATATGATTCATGTACAGTCAGATGTTCTTTGTCTGTGTGTCAGTAAATCAAACCAGTGACTAAACGCTCAACTTCACATTGTTTCTCTTAGTAGGATGAAAATAATCTGTTATTTGTTCAGTGTACATCTGAAATAGTTGTTTGTGCATTATAATGTATTATAACTGGGGTAACAATTATTTATGAGACCATACAATGCATTATAAGGTGCATTACACGACATAATTAATGCATTAAATTCCATGTATATAATGGATTATACATAAATGCTTTAAGTAAAGCTCTTAATTATCTAGAGTTATAATTTGCCTAGACAGAAGCCGATGTGACATTTTAGTATGACATTCAAATTAATTTATTTTTACAACTGACATGTATGTGTTGTGAACTGCTCTGAGACAGAAGGGTTGAGAATCAAAATGCAGCTTTATCTGAGGGCAATCCAGAGGCGTAATCCAAAGTACAGGCAAGGGTCATACACAGACTGGCAGTCCAAACAAAGAAACGAACAAACAAACAAAACAGGCAGGGACCAGAGGCAAGAGAGTAATCCAGGGAACAGGGCAAGAAATCCAAAACAAGAAAACCAGGAGAATGCTCAGAAATGCAGTGTAACACTTAAACAAGACTTCGCGGTGAGTGAATGAATGAACATGGTATAAATAGACAGAGACTAACAGGATGGTGAGACACAGGTGAATGCAATCAGTGAATGAGGTACAGGTGAATGTGATCAGTGATAAGTGATGATGAGTCCGGGCAGTGAGTTATGGGAAATGTAGTTTGTGAGTGATCATAGTCTTATGTATGGAGTGCCCTCTGGTGGCTCTCAAGGGCACTCCAGCTGGTGATCGTTACAGTATGTATGAGCTAAAAGCAAAGTGCTTGTGTCTCAGGTTCATTTTAGCATTTAATTTAGTCAAGGGACTTTTAATTTACATTTACATTTATGCATTTGGCAGACGCTTTTATCCAAAGCGACTTACAGTGCCCTTATTACAGGGACAATCCCCCTGGAGCAACATGGAGTAAAGTGCCTTGCTCAAGGACACACTGGTGGTGATCGAACCAGCAACCTTCTGTGTATCAGTTCCATGGTTTAACCCACTGGACCACCATCTCACATCTTAATTACACACACACACACACACACACACACACATAGTTGCGGTACAAAGACATTTCAAATGTCCCTTTCATTTGGCAACCCGATGTGCTCAAAACAAATAATTAAAACTTACACTTACCACTAACTTTAACTTTAACACTATTCTAGGCAGTGCTCGAATTGAATCAAGTGTTATAGGGAGTCCCTCCATAAAATTGAGTGTTTTTGACCCATGTAACCTTGTATTTTAAGTTAGGTTATGCCACCTACATTTTACATACCAGTGAAACAAAATTACCAACTTAACCACAAATCAATTCAATAGAACAAAGATACAAATTAAATCAACTTTAAATTGTTCAGGTACAATAGCCAACTAGTATTCAGGGAAGAAATAAGCTATTACATAAATGTAATCAAATAACACATTTGAAAATAACACTAGTTATTAAGTCAAGAGCAGTGAGTGATTTACTGTGTTTTGTTCTTTTAATGACACAGCAGGTTTATTATGCTGCTGTCACTTTAAGAGCTGACTATGGGGGTAGATTTGTTGCGTTATTCTAAACAAATAGATTATTATCCACAAATAAATGTAAATAGATTCACAAAAATTAAATACATTCACAAATAAATAGAATGAGATCCACAAATATATGCAGGAGTTTCACAAAAATGTATTAGATTCACTAATAAATACAATGACATTTGTGAATAAAAATAAATATCCACACATATGTTTTTATGTCACAAACACACAACTCTGCCTTGCATTCATTTGTCAATCGCTTACTGTGCATTGGTGGATCTCTTCTTGCACATTTGTAAATCGCAGCACAGCGCGTGGATTTTGAAACATTTCTAGCGTCTACACTCACACAAATCCACAAATAAGTGACTCCACCCACCGTCTACTTAAGCCAATCAGATAACGGCCATATTGTGCTGACTAGAGCCATAGAGCTCTCAATAGTTCTAAACAACTTCGAACTGTCCATCTGTTTGAATAGGATTAAGCAGGACAGACAGCATTTTCACTGTATTTGCAGCGATTTCTGGCAAATATTAACACAATATGTGCATCGACTTAGATTGACTTCCCATCACAGAGGGGGAAAAAATCCCTTTCCAGAACATTTTCATTCAACGTTCCCAGCTGGTGGAACGATCTTCCCAACACCATCCGAAACGCAGAATCATTGACATCATTCGAAAGTCAACTTAAAACTCAGCTCTTCCGTGAGCACTTAACCTCATAAAAAAATAAAAATAAATTGAATTAAATTAAATTAAATAAAAACTCTTCCTCTCCTCTTTCTCTCTCTTCTTCCCTCCCTACTCTAGCCTGTGCTACACTGAGCAATGTACACGGTCTCAGGATTTCAGGCTCTTATTGCGCTTCTCCACTCTTCATGACCAATCGCTTCAAGTCGCTTTGGATAAAAGCGTCTGCTAAATGCATAAATGTATGTAAATGTAAATGATTAGGCTTTACAGTAGCATTTTATTCTGGGGAGAGATAAAGAAAAGACAACGTTAATCTTTTTTTTTTTGAGTGATCTGGTCATTTTATTTGGGTCACACGACAGTACAACATGATTTTACAGCGTTGAGTATTGTAGTCAATCACGGGCATTTCTGTTGAAAATAATAACCAATCAATCACAGTGGTTCCCACACATAGACTCATTTTTTTAACGCTACGTTCAGCTGCATTTCCTTTCCCTGTTCTCCCTCCGTCTCTCTGTCACTCACGCGCGTCTCTCGCTCGCAAATGACCAAACCTGCTTTTAAAGTCTAAGCATTTACATTTTTTCAAGTTTTAATACGAAATTCAATTAATAAATAGCGTTGTGGCGCTAATGTGTAACAGTTAAAGCCAGAGGCGTTGAAAAGCAGAGGTGCGAGCTGCTCTCATCTCCCGCGGCGCGTGCGGTCACGTGCTTCACGCAGCTCTAATGCTGCGTTCACACCAAACGCGAATTGAGCGTCTGGCGCGAGTGATTTCAATGTTAAGTCAATGGAAAGGACGCGAATCCGCCTCATTCGCGCGTCCAGTTCGCGCGAATGGCGCGAATTGGACGCGAATTGAGCGTCTTGCGCGATACGCGCGTTACACGCGAATGGTGCTTTTGTGCATTCACGCGTTTGAAGCGAATTCGCGTCTGACGCCCGAGTTGAAAAATTTGAACTTTGGCGGCAATTCGCGCCGCGTTAACCAATCAGGAGCCTGCTCGCTGCTGTCACGTTGTAAAGTGACGTGTATGAGAAACCCTGCATAAATTAAAAACAGTACTATTGTGTCACAAAATGTAGTTTTAAGACGTTTTCAGGTGGGAATGTAGTTGTTTAAAGCTCAAATCTGTGGTTTATTGATAAAGAGAGCGCCTATTTAAAAAAAATAATCTTGTGTTTTTGGAGTTGTGAGATCCAGGCTATCACCGGGCAATCACTGCTCATAACCCCAGCGAAGGCAGCCTTTCCTCGGCCAGTCCTTCTGCCGTCTGCCGCTGGCTCTGATGTCCTGTAGTGGTTCGTCTTGTGTGGATCTAACGGGCGATCTTTGCTCTCATGAATATATAATTTGTTGTCTGCCAAATCGTTTTGACTGAGGGCAAAGAGAAGTTTCATAACTTTATATTTTAAGGATATTTAAACATACATGCAGTGAAGATAATGTAGGAGTTGCCTGGACCACATTTGTGTGGCTATTAATGCTTAATATATATGTTTAATGAAAATGAAAAGAGGCAGAGTGGTGTTTTATGACATATTTCTCCTGGAGTGCCTTGAACGCGCGTCAATTTCGCTTCCAGCGCTCGATTTCTACGCGCGTCCAATTCTCTGTTGACGCGCGAATGCATTCAAAATGTACGCGCGTGAAACTAGACGCGGTAGACGCTATTTTGACGCTCAATTCGCGTTTGGTGTGAACGCAGCATCATAGAAACGCTTCGGACAGAAAGATCTCAGAGAATCTAAAAACTGTTGAAATGACAGATAGCATCAGGATATAGGAGCTGTTGCAGCACAGTCTAACGATATATTATATAACACTAAACATTAACTCTAACGTGCTTCATAAAATACATCTTCTATCAATATTCCTGAGAGGTCAACTAATGCCATAAAATCTCAAAATATGCAGTGATTTCGTCAATTTGCCAGGAGTGTGCTTGAGACAGCCTACACTGAAATGAATGGGGTTCAATGCTGGAACTATTATTGGTCACTCCATGACACGCTTTACTTGCGCATTAAGTCTATGGGAGTGGTTTTTCAACGGCTCTGGCCAAAACGTGATTGGTTGGAGCGAGAATGTGCTACGATTGGTCAGCATGACTTATATCAATATTAAACAACATTTAAAAAATAATTATAATGAAAAATGAGTACACCTAAATGTGTGCAATGTACGGAACACAAGTCCCCGACGTGGATAAATACAGTAGAAAGATTAGAAGAGGAAAATTACCCCATCAAAGTCAGCAAGATCCTTTCTCTTCCTGACTCGAGTGAGGATTTATTAGCATTCATTTTGTCCGTTAAAGTTAGCTTCAGGGAGCGGCGCCAAGCAACCATACGCTAGCCATGAAGTGTGTCCACCAACAGCCTGGCGTTGTGTTTTTCTCTAGTTGTGAAGTAGTTGTGATACACAGAGGCACAGTTAGATGGATGATTTGTGTTGGTGCTCATGTTATTCTAGCTGAGAAATCTATTCCAACAGTCCAGAGGAATGTGGGAATATTATCCGTCTTGAGCTAGACCGAGTTAACAATGTGTCTGAATTCGGCCCAATGTTCTTCACTCGAAGAAAACTGATATTTAGAGATAATTGTTGATACATGTTTGAGATCTTTTTGCTGTATTGCTGAGTTGAGGTGCCAGGGCAGTAGAGATAGAAGTAATAAGGTATTGATTTTCAGATTTGAAGATGGGGAGGGGGGTTATAACATGATAAGATAAAAACAATTTGACGAAGAGCTGAGAAAAAAAATACACACTAGCACAAAGACAGAAATATGTTTGATTTCTCACTATGTTGTTGGGTTTTATTATTAGTATTATTTTATTGCGTGTCCTTCCTTGACCCTTCTAAGGTTGCATGCTTATGTGCTCAGAGTTTTGAATTTATAGTTGGCCGTTTTCACTTCTTTTCTTTTGTTGAGAAAGAAGTGAATAATTTCACAATCGACATCCATTGCTCACTGATCTTCAGGGAAGACATCTGTCAGAGTTTATGCAGACGTCTGCCAGAAACCTTGGCATCTGTCTCTACACAAAGGTAGATTTCATGATTTCTCACAGTCACAGCTCTGACATGGCGAACTGTGTAATTTATGCACCACTAGTGGCAGTAAATGCAACTGACAAAAAAAAAAAAAAGCTACTTAAATGTCCTAATTTAACTAAGGCCTAATCCTGGCTTAATCTAAGCCCTGTCTGTGAAACCAGGCCATAACGTTTAAGTCGATTAATAAATCCTGGTCAGGCGTTTAAATGCAAAGCTGCCCTGCACATTCATGCTAACACACATAACCATTTATCAAACTTGCACTTTTCACACTGCACGCACTCAAGGACAGCATCAGGCTTATGTATTATGTTTTAGAGGATGTGCCCATAGATAATCTGGATACAGATGAGTGAGGCAGAATTCTCCAGCAAGAACACGGTATTCTATCTTTACTATTCATGTCTTTTCTCCCGAGTATTATCATCAGCATCTTTCCATCTATAACCCTTGGGAGGGTCCAATAAAACGGAAGTTGCCTGATTTAGCATTGCTATTACAGCAACTACCAAAGCCTGTAATGTTTATCCCCAAATCAGAGGAAATAAAAGTCATAAACCTGTCACTGTGCAACTATGGCAAAAGCAATAAGCTCTCAAATACTGGGAAACAGGTGCTAGACCATCTGCGTACACTTTGATAGCCACCCTTAATTAGAGAGATTTTGATGTAAAACGTTCTGCTGACAAGTTTAGATGTAACATAAGACAGTAAAAAGATTATTTATTTTTCTATTTTACATAACTAATCATTTGATGTCAGCTTAAACCCTCATGTTTTATGTCTCACATTACTCATTTATCAGGCGTCCCACAGGGTTCAGTGTTGGGTCCTATATACTTCTCCATTTACAGCTGATCACTCAAAAATTAAATTGCATAAATTTGATTTTAAAAAGATATTTGATCTAGAGGGTTCCTCCAAAAAGCACCGCTGACATAACATGTCAATCAGTTATTCATGATTTAACATTACATAGTACAGTCTTTAATATACAGACAACATACAACACAATCAGAAATACACTTTTCTTTAGAAGTCAAAAACTATTACTCTATTAGGTAAAAAAACATCAATAATGTTCTTTTGTTGCCCTCAGGAGCTCAGTGAACTCAAGCGTAGTACCGTTATCGGTGGCCACCTGTGCAATAAGTCAATTTGGGACATTTCCACACTACTAAATATTCCACCCTCAACTGTTAGTGGGATTATATCAAAGTGGAAGCGATTGGGAGACAGTGCGCAGAAGTCGCCAACTTTCTGCAGAGTCAAGAGCTCCAAACTTCTGTGGCCTTCAGATGAGCTCAAGAACAGTGTGTAGAGCTTCATGGAATGGGTTTCCATGGCCGAGCAGCTCATCCAAGCCTTACATCACCAAGTACAATGCAAAGCGCGGGATGCAGTGGGGTAAAGCGCGCCGCCACTGGACTCTAGAGCAGTGGAGATGTGTTGGGGTGGGGCTGTTTTTCAGGGGTTAGACTTGGCCCCTTAGTTCCAGTGAAAGGAACTCTTAATGCTTCTCCAAGACATTTTGGACAATTTCATGCTCCCAACTTTGTGGCCTCACAAATGACCTCACAAATGCGCTTCTAGAAGATTTCCCATAAACACACTCCTAAACCTTGTGGAAAGCCTTCCCAGAAGAGCTGAAGCTGTTAGAGCTGCAAAGGGTGGGCCGACTCCATATTAAACCCTACAGATTAAGAATGGGATGGCATTAAAGCTCATGTGCATGTAAAGGCAGACGTCACAAAACTTTTGGCAATATAGTGTATTTACATACATATGAACATATATTAAATATTTTAGTCATTATTCTGTGTCATTTTCACTGCGATAGTACCGGAAGTAGCGATACACTGCTTCACTTGCCGGATATAGTCTAGTCAGTCAAGTCAACCTTATTTATATAGCGCTTTTTACAATGCAGATTGTTTCAAAGCAGCTTCACAGTGTTAAACAGGAAAATAATACAGCATAATTTTATTCAGCCGTATAGCCATTCTGGAGAAAACGGTGATGTCATCAGTTCATTTCAATTATCATACAGTGGCAGTGTGGGCTTTAGATCAGTAATTTAGTTTATATGGTTAATTTAGTTTAATAATTAGATTTATTTGGATATTTAGTTGAAAAATTTAGAAAAATGTAGTGTCCCCAACTGAGCACGCCAAGCCAGAGGCAACAGTGGCAAGGAAACCAAAACCCCATCAGGTGACCTAATGGAGAAAAATAAACCTTGGGAGAAACCAGGCTCAGTCGGGGGGGCAGTTCTCCTCTGGCCAATTAACAAACAGCGTATGATTATTATTCTGGCAACTTTACAGGTAATAGATCGGAATATTCCAAAGATCGGAGGCAACACGCTGGAGACGGGTTTATTGAGGATGATGTATCGATTTAACAATTATTAAATTGTAATATTGGAACAATCAGAGTCATCACGCCGGAGACGGGTTTATTGAGGATGCCGTGTCGATGAGGCAGTATAGGAAGTGTGATAAAGGTCTATAAAGACCACAATATGTCTGACATCACTGGAGCTCCACTGTCTATCTCTGAAACCTCTGAGAAATGCTTTGCACGTCTCCTCAACGTTATCAAGCTGGAAGACTACTAATCGCCTCAAGCCCTTTAGTTTAAATCTATTCTACATCTTATCTGAAGTTCACACAGCTATCACATCCAGGTGCATTAAAATCTCAGCCACCATCCTAGACATCCAGCTCGTCTGTGTGGTCATCCAGAACAGTCCTTATTACACTTTAGTTCAGGCCTGTACACCAGCTGCAAGGGAATGCCAAAATAAAACTCTTGAGTCTGTGTTTGTCCCACAGCACAAACAATGGTCCGCCCCACATTACCTTCAATCCTAGATCAAGCCACGCACCCTAGACCTGCTGATAGAGGCTTATCTCCACAGACCGGACTCGCACTTGACATCAGTCCATCCTCAACCCTCATTGACAGAACATGTTCCCCAGACACCATCATCCGCCATTGCTATATAAAGTCTCGAGTCACACCTCTTGAAGTGTGTCATGTCTGGGGCACTAATTTGATGATTTTTGAACAGGGTTCCCCCTGAACTTCTGTGTCTGTTGATCAGAAGCAATAATTAGTCTTTTTAAAATGTAATGTAAATGATTTAGTTTGAAATTGTACCAATTTTGTGAAGTCTGACTAACAGGTCTAGACAACCTTGTAAGATGTATCTGCCTAATGTTTGATTAAAGATCGGTTGTGGCCATGTGTAACTTGAACGTGCAAGGATTCAAAACAGTCTGTTATGATGTTTGATATTGAAAACTGGTATTTGTTATCATATTGAAAAATCTTCATAATGGCAATGTCGCAGGATGTGATGTTTTCTCACACCTGTACATCAACTCATTCTCTTGACAAAACATGGGAAATAAACAGCTCATGATGTTAGTTCTGTTGCTTGAGTTGGCCTTGAGTTTGGCAGAATTTAAACAGCCTAATGCCGTGTCGCCATGCAATAAGCAATATGACAAACAAACAAACCTAGCCCAGAGACGTGACAAAATCAATCAAATATCCCAGCCAATCAGAAGAGCGTGTGGGCGGGCTCTCAGGCATTCACAACAAAATGGATAAGTACATTCAATTCCTTCTTACACAGTTTTAACATATTAAAAAATACATGAGTGTCTAAAAACCATCTTTGATTATCATACAATACATGACACCTTGAGTTGACAGTTTGAACATTGTTGTAATAATTATTGTGAATTAGCCTCAGATGCGTATAAAAAGTATCATTTTTCGTGACCTTTATAGACATAGCCTACTGGAAGCAACAATGCACAATATATTGGACTACATACAAAAATAATCGACAAGACGTTTCAGTGTTCATCCAAACGGTAATGAGGATGTAACAATATACGTATTGTTGCTTTCAGTAAGCTATGTCTATAAAGGTCACGAAATATTATTTTCAAATATCTTTTTACGGTATAATGAATAAAGCACATAATCAGCGCCTGAGATTATCATTGCCACTCTTTGTGTGTTGTTCCAGCCACGACGCCACTGAAATAAAAAACTGTTTGTAAAATAGAATTGTCGAATCGTAGTAGGCGACAAAGCAACAACAAGGAATTAAGATGCCTTTTCTCATGTGTCACGTCGGTGTAGGCTTATAGGGTTGTTTCAGAATTTGCATTTGGATGGTTCGTGCGTATTATACATCATAAAGTGCGTATCATATGCACGTGAAAAACTGCGTACCATATGCAAAACTCATTTTTGGCGTATACATTCCACCAGGGGCGGTTGTAGGATTTTCATTTTAGTGGGGCTTAGCCCCCAGTGAGGGTATTTTAGGGTCCAAATTGCGCTATTAACTAGTAGCTTACTAACATGCATAGCCATAGGATGGCTGTTTATTAATACTTATAAACATGGGTGTCGGAAGCCAAAAAAATGTGGGTGGGTCCTCAGAATTGTTTTACTGGAGTAGATGCCAATTACATTGAGTACAAATATACCGCTTTGCTTGCTAAACATATAGTTCGGAAAGACAAAATTACGGAAATCGCCATGTAATCAAGAGCAGCAGTAGTGTAGGGGTAAGACGCACGGCATCTAGTTTTGACACAAATCTGCCTGCGGTTCGAGTCCGCCTTTCGCCGAGCTCAATCTTCTCCCTTTTCCCATCACATATCAGATCGGAAAGGCATCTATGTTCAATAAAAATGAAGAAAATATTAGAAAAGTGGAAATAAAGCGTCTAACATTTGTTTAATAATAAGTGTTTATCGATTAGGGGTAGGTAAACACACATGTGCTGAATGTTAGAGATGATAAAAGTGAGTGGGTCCAATATCATTGATCGTAAAAAGTGGGTGGGTCTTGTCCCACCCACATACAATGGTTCCGTCGCCCATGCTTATAAAGCAATACTTATAAAGCTCCCCCGAGAAATTGTTTATTTCTCTGACCTACATTTGTGCATTTTAAGATGTTCTGAAGGCCAAAAAATTTTATAACCATAGCTTGAAAACCATGCACTGGGCAGTAGATTATTTACATTTACATTTATGCATTTGGCAGACGCTTTTATCCAGAGCGACTTACATTGCATTCAAGGTACACATTTTACATTTTGTCAGTTCTTGCTTTCCCTGGGAATCGAACCCATGACCTAATCGTTGCTAGCGCCACGCTCTACTGTTTGAGCTACAGGAAATTTGTCTTTCTTATCTCCACATTTCTCTTTTTCTGTTTTTATCTTGCCCAGTCTCTTCCCCTCCTAACGCTGAGCTTTGACTGATATCGTTTTTCCATTTTCATCAGTGAAGAAAGAAAAACATATGGGTTACATATTAACATACTGATACTTATGAATACTTTTCTTTGCCGTGTTAATTTAATGTTTATTAAAGTTTTAAGTTTATTAAATTAATTCACAATATAAACACATTCATTACTAATCTTATGCCCAATACTGGCTGAATTAGCTGAGCTTTTTTTAATTTACTGAAGGCTACTAATTTACACATTCATTATTAATCTTATGCTTAATCTGAAGAAAACGGCTTTGTTAATATTTCTTGTTTGTTAATTACATTATGAATCACATTGGCCTATTGTCAATTCAAAATGGCCTGAATATTTTTGTCTTTGTTTAACATTTCTGACTTAAAGAAGCAGCTGTTTTAGCTTACATATCTTGCACTTAAGGTCGAGATGCGCAGCTAAAATCCGCGCTTAGTCTCAGCAGATTCTGTGTGAACATAAAGCCCGCCTACACTTGATTCAATTGGTTTTCTCAAATATTTGGACATTGACGAGCGGTGACAGACCAATGAGGCTCAGATGAACTCAAACACCTCTGCTTCACCTCTGTCTTTTGACTAAAATGCCATTTAGTTTTAGTCATATTTTAGTCACCTGAATTGTTTTTAGTTTTAGTCTAGTTTTGGTCGACTAAATATCATAAGATTTTAAATCTACAGTAGTTTTAGTCTCCTAATATCTAATGAGTTTAGTTAACTTATAATACATTAAGTATTTAAGCATTGCATAACCGACTGTCACTTAAACTGACATTTTGACATCGTTTTCTGCTTCGATCCCAGCGGTCACGACCAGTGTGTCCTTGAGCAAGGCCCTTCACTGCATGTTGCTCCAGGGGGATTGTCCCTGTAATAAGGGCACTGTAAGTCGCTTTGGATAAGCGTCTGCCAAATGCAGAAATGTGAAATGAAATGTAAATTTTGTTTTTGACATTAAAAATACACGAAAGAGAGCTCAAAAAACATCTATAGGTTAAGCTATCAGGTTAAGCTAAAGCTTCAAATAAGTTTGTTTATTTATTTTTTTAGTTTTAGTTCACATTTATTTAATTTCAAGTAATGAAGATTTTTTTTAATGGTTTTAGTGAACTATTATAACCCTGATACTTTATTGAATATGTGTCAAATACTGGTCTTTCCTCCTGACTATGAATTAAATGGGAATTAAATTAAATATAGTTTATTGTGTAAGCAAAAACGAATATATAATGCGTGACTTTAATTATAAACCAGCTGGAAATACAGCGGGACTCTTATTTTGAAATGTCTGCGCCTCTATTGCAGTTGCAGGAGCTCATTCAAGTTCAGATGAGGAGATAAATATGCATTGTTACAACCGTCTAAAACATATTACTATATCAACATCGTGAAGTAAACACTGTCATTATTCATCAGCATTAGTTCATAAACAATTGCCGGCATAAATGTGTGTTATTGATGGATTGAGCCGCTCTGGAGCGCTGGATTGGGGGTGTGTGAGCCTGTAGGCCGTGTGTTCTCCAGCGGTTAGATCAGCATCTGTGACACAGGACATCAGTTCTGACCCGATCTCTTCCCTAATCCACCCTCACTAACATTTTCGTCTCGTTTTTATTTGTTGACGAAAATGACAGTACGTTTTCGTCATAGTTTTTGTCATCCAACACTAGTTTTCATTCAGTTATCGTCTCGTTTTCGTCAGTGAAAAAAGGTCGTTGATGAAAATTATGACGAAAATTATTCGTCAACGAAATTAACACTGGTTCAGCCAATCAAGACCAGAGGTGGGCATTATGCAAAGTAGTTACAAAATTTACGGAAATTGTGAAGGAAGTGAGACTGGAATTACAGACGACTCGTTTCAGGCAGTTCTTTGCTTCTTTCTTTTGGGAGACGATAACTGAGAGACATCTGCACTTTGATCTTTGAACGTTTACAGACCTTTATTACACACTACATGAAAGGGAATATCCGAAAAAGCACACTTAATTATAGCATTTGAAACTATTATTAAATCTGAAACTTATTTTGGTGTGAGACTTTGTTTTGATCCTTGTAGACTAGATGAACTTTAGTGTCCCTCAGAAGAAAAAACGACAAAGACACGAAATTCAGAGAGCAGGTGATTAAAAGTGCTGCTATAACACACGGGTATCACATCTTCAGCTGTAATGACACCTACATTGTGTGTTTCTCACACTAACACACACAAACAGCCAGCTACTATAAAAGTCAAAGTGAATATTCAGCATCGAGGCCGGTCTTTACACTCTTAGCTAACTCGCTTCAGTTCACAGATGTGCTGTTGACAACACTTTTCAGTATTTTATCCCTTCTGAAATCCATTTTAACCATTGTTTAAAGGTACTGTGAAGATCATATTCACGTAACCAAAGGACAGAATCAATCTTTAATAATGTTCTTAACGCACAACAAAAACAGCCATTGTCCAACACCCTCCAAACATATATTACCTTCTCTAAACAAAGGGACAGGACAACTGGGGTGTGAACAGATCATAAATCAACAGTCAACATAAATGGCTCCCGCACCACATGACTTAATGTCAAGAAACACACGGCACTTTTGTTCACATGAACGCTTCCTGTCAAAGCACACGGGAATAATTTTGCTATTATCACCTTCGTGTCTGGTTGGTGAAAGCAGCTGTTTGTATGCTAGCTCTTTTATTCATTTCACCCATTATCACCTTCATTTCTGTTACACTGGGTTAGATCAGTACCAGATATGGAGCGAGTTATTGAAGCCTTTAATGCTCCGTGCAGAACTTTGTCTTCTATACGATGTGCTCAGACCTACAGGATGAAAGAGCAGCGATCCATGTTCCCAAACTTCACTTTTCGACCCCTCGCCATGAGGTTGAAGCCATCGGAGCTTGCGACTCTGACTCTCCTTGAGGTGGCTCTGACATCCTGCTTTTATTTCGTTGTACCTTTATCTCTCTTAACGGGATGTAGCAATCCATTAACGCTTCTCTTCATCCACAAAGTGACCCAGTCGACCTACTTTCTTTCTTTTTCTCTAACTCTGTGTTTCTCTCTCTATCCACTCTCTCCACCTTTTGTTTTTGCTCAGTTTTCGCTTTTTTTTTTTTTTTTTTTGCAATGCCCACTACGAGTCACCTTTTAAGGTTTTGACCCTGAATGGATATGGCTTAGTGCACAGCCCACCCTCCCTTTTGTCACAGAGTCCCCAATCGGTCAGAGACGCTGAAGCATGAATGAGGAAATGTCAGATAAAAATGGGTCGGACACACAATTTCTGTATTGCTGATATTTAATAACTACAATATAATATCCAATAGGTCTAAGGTTTCACAGACAGGGTATAGATTAAGCCAAGATTTGGACATACAGTGAGAAAAATAAGTATTTGAACACTCTGCTATTTTGCAAGTTCTCCCACTTAGAAATCATGGAGGGGTCTGAAATTGTCATCGTAGGTGCATGTCCACTGTGAGAAACATAATCCAAAAAAAAAAATCATGATTTTTTAACTATTTATTTGTTTGATACAGCTGCAAATAAGTATTTGAACACCTGTCTATCAGCTGGAATTCTGACCCTCAAAGACCTGTTAGTCTGCCTTTAAAATGTCCACCTCCACTCCATTTATTATCCTAAATTAGATGAACCTGTTTGAGGTCGTTAGCTGCATAAAGACACCTGTCCACCCCATACAATCAGTAAGAATCCAACTACTAACATGGCCAAGACCAAAGAGCTGTCCAAAGACACTTGAGACAAAATTGTACACCTCCACAAGGCTGGAAAGGGCTACGGGGAAATTGCCAAGCAGCTTGGTGAAAAAAGGTCCACTGTTGGAGCAATCATTAGAAAATGGAAGAAGCTAAACATGACTGTCAATCTCCCTCGGACTGGGGCTCCATGCAAGATCTCACCTCGTGGGGTCTCAATGATCCTAAGAAAGGTGAGAAATCAGCCCAGAACTACACGGGAGGAGCTGGTCAATGACCTGAAAAGAGCTGGGACCACCGTTTCCAAGGTTACTGTTGGTAATACACTAAGACGTCATGGTTTGAAATCATGTATGGCACGGAAGGTTCCCCTGCTTAAACCAGCACATGTCAAAGCCCGTCTTAAGTTTGCCAATGACCATTTGGATGATCCTGAGGAGTCATGGGAGAAAGTCATGTGGTCAGATGAGACCAAAATGTAACTTTTTGGTCATAATTCCACTAAACGTGTTTGGAGGAAGAAGAATGATGAGTACCATCCCAAGAACACCATCCCTACTGTGAAGCATGGGGGGGGTAGCATCATGCTTTGGGGGTGTTTTTCTGCACATGGGACAGGGCGACTGCACTGTATTAAGGAGAGGATGACCGGGGCCATGTATTGCGAGATTTTGGGGAAAAACCTCCTTCCCTCAGTTAGAGCATTGAAGATGGGTCGAGGCTGGGTCTTCCAACATGACAATGACCCGAAGCGCACAGCCAGGAGAACCAAGGAGTGGCTCTGTAAGAAGCATATGAAGGTTCTGGCGTGGCCTAGCCAGTCTCCAGACCTAAACCCAATAGAGAATCTTTGGAGGAGCTCAAACTCCGTGTTTCTCAGCGACAGGCCAGAAACCTGACTGATCTAGAGAAGATCTGTGTGGAGGAGTGGGCCAAAATCCCTCCTGCAGTGCAAACCTGCTGAAAAACTACAGGAAACCTTTGACCTCTGTAATTGCAAACAAAGGCTACTGTACCAAATATTAACATTGATTTTCTCAGGTGTTCAAATACTTATTTGCAGCTGTATCATACAAATAAATAGTTAAAAAATCATATATTGTGATTTCTGGATTTTTTTTTTTAGATTATGTCTCTCACAGTGGACATGCACCTACGATGACAATTCAGACCCCTCTATGATTTCTAAGTGGTAGAACTTGCAAAATAGCAGGGTGTTCAAATACTTGTTTTCCTCTGTATAAGTATATTTTATAAACATTACTGGTGTGCATCGTGAGACAAAACAATGGCACTGATATACACTATATTGCCAAAAGTGTTGTGACACCTGCCTTTACATGCACATGAGCTTTAATGCCATCCCATTCTTAATCCGTAGGGTTTAATATGGAGTCGCCCCCCAACAACTCTGTGCAGGCCAGTCCAGTTCCTCCACACCAAACTCGCTCATCCATGTCTTTATGGAGCGATGCTTTGTGCACTGGAGCGCAGTCATGCTGGGACAGGAAGGGGCCGTCCCCAAACTGTTCCCACAAAGTTGGGAGCATGAAATTGTCCAAAATGTCTTGGAGAAGCATTAAGAGTTCCTTTCACTGGAACTAAGAGGCCAAGCCCAACCCCTGAAAAACAACCCTTGAGCTCATCTGAAGGCCACAAAAAGTTTGGAGCTCTGGAGCAATTGACAGAAAGTTGGCGACTTCTGTGACCCTCAGCATGCGCTGACCCCGCTCTGTGATTTCACTTTGTGGCTGAGTTGCTCTTGTTCCTAATCGCTTCCACTTTGTTATAACACCACTAACAGTTGAGCGTGGAGTATTTAGTAGTGAGGAAATGTCCCGAATGGACTTATTGCACAGGTGGCCACCGATCACGGCCCCACGCTTGAGTTCTCTGAGCTCCTGAGAGCGGCCCATTCTCTCACTGATGTGTGTAGAAGCGTCTGCAGGCCTAGTGCTTGATTTATATACCTGTGGCATTGAAGTGAGATGGTGGTCCAGTGGGTTAAACCATGGAACTGATATGCAGAAGGTTGCTGGTTCGATCCCAGTGGTCTCCACCAGTGTGTCCTTGAGCAAGGCACTTTACTCCATGTTGCTCCAGGGGGATTGTCCCTTTAATAAGGGCACTGTAAGTCGCTTTGGATAAAAGCATCTGCCAAATGCATAAATGTAAATGTAAGTGATTGAACACCTGAACTCAGTGATTTGGAGGGACGGCCCAATACTTTTGGCAATATAGTGTATCTTAAGATATGCCAGTGCAAGTTGCCTCAAACATGTATTTTATTTTGGGACTATCTTAAGCCTTGTCTGTGAGACTGGGGGTCATTGTACATCACTGAGAAACAGTCTGCATTGTGTTGTACAGCTTTCACACTAAGGGTCTGTTCACACTTTGGTTTGGTTAGATTAAAACAGGTTTGGTTAGATTAAAACAAACTCTGGAACGATTGCTCTTACAGTGCGGTTCATGTGTCAAGTGTCAACGCTGACATCCAAACCTTGGTGCGCACCAAACAAGAAGAGCGAAACCCACATTTTCAGGGGTCTCGGCCCACTTTCAAACAATCTCTGGTGCAATTCGGCTCAAATATGAATGCAATGCGGACCAAATACATCTAAAGGAACTGTGGTGTACACTGATCAGGCATAACATTGCAACCACCTTCCTAATATTGTGCTGGTCCCCCTTTTGCTGACCCGTCGAGGCATGGACTCCACTAGACCCCTGAAGGTGTGCTGTGGTATCTGCCACCAAGATGTTAGCAGCAGAAACTTTAAGTCCTGTAAGTATCAAGGTGGGACCTCCATGGATCGGACTTGTTTGTTCAGCACATCCCAACAAAATGAGTCATATGAGCAAATTTTCGAAATTTTCACAAAGAATACATTCTTTTTTTTTTTAAAACATAAAAAATGAGCTACACCTGCTTTTAGTCAATTTTGAGAAAAATCAAGTCAAAGTCACCAGCAACCATACACTAAAATCCCTGGTAATAACAGAAAATCTGTTTTCCCCAACGGTTAACCAAATGTTAACATAAGACACAACAGATAATGTTTGTGTGAATACTCGCCAAGACAGATATTTGAAAATATTAACATTAAATATGAATAATTGGTTCAGATTTGCCATTGAGAATTCACTATAACGTTGGAATTACAATGATACCAAACTTGTGCTGAGGGGAAGCACCAGTCGTCGAGAAGCGGGCAGAGAAAAATGTGGACCATGGATTATTAAAACAAAGGAAAGATTTAGCAAGGTGCATATCTCAGAAAACATACAAATAAAGACACTTTAAGATGTTGAATTGCTATTTGGAGCATTGGGAATCGCTAGACAAGGCGTAATGAAAACATTTTTGTGAAAACCTCAAATTCAACCAAAATGGACATTTTTCACTTGTTTTGCCTGTAGCTCATGATTAGCCTGCGTGCATTCCACTCCTTTTGCCAGTACGGGTCACATATACTGATGAGCCAAAACATTATGAGCAGTCATAGGCGAAGCGAATATCGCTGATCATCTCCTAACAAGGCCACATATTAAGGTCTGGGTAGATTAGACTGTAAGCAAACAATCAGTTTTCATAGTCAGCGTGTTGGATGCAGGAGAAATTGCCAGGAATAAAGATCTGAGATACTTTGACAAGGGCCAAATCACTCGACTGGGTCAGAGTATCTCTGAAACGACAAGGCTTGTGTGTTGCTCCCGGTCCGAGGAGGGACAAGCACAAACCGATGAGGCTCATCGGTGCATGAGAGTCAAGTCAAGTCAACTTTATTTATATAGCGCTTTTTACAATGCAGATTGTTTCAAAGCATCTTCACAGTGTTAAACAGGAAAATAATGCAACAGAATTTTATTCGGCTGTACATCCGCTCCGGAGAAAACGGTGAGTTCATCCAGCTCATTTCAATTATCATACAGTGACAATGTGGGCAGATCAGTCATTTAGTTGATGTATTTAATTTAGTTTAGTAATTCAATTTATTTGGATATTTAAAAATTTAATTGAAATTTGTCCCCAACTGAGCACGCCAAGCCAGAGGCGACAGTGGGAAGGAACCAAAACCCCATCAGGAGCAGAATGGAGAAAAATAAACCTTGGGAGAAACCAGGCTCAGTCGGGCTGCCAGTTCTCCTCTGGCCAATAACAAACAGCGTATGATTATTATTCTGACAACTTTACAGGTCAGAGATCATATTAGATCGGAATATTCAAAAGATTGGAGTCAACACACCGGAGACGGGTTTATTGAGGATGATGTGTCGAGTAAACAATTATTAAACAGGAATATTTGAAGATCTGAGTCATGACGCCGGAGACGGGTTTATTGAGGATGATATGTCGAGTAAACAATTATTAAATAGGATATTCGAAAGATCGGAGTCATGACGCCGGAGACCTTGTTTATTGAGGATGACATATCGAGTAAACAATTATTAAATAGGAATATTCGAAAGATCGGATTGGATTAAATCATTCTGGTTGTTATATTTGTTTCACGCAAGTTTAACGACACTGCAAATGTATTTGTCACAGGTCGGGGCGGGCCAAACCAGACTGCACCCACCCCTGAAAAACCCGGGAACCACCTCGAGGAACGTGTCAAGGACCAGACAGACAAGGGAATAAGATAATACAGTTTATTTATTATATTAAAAGATCAGTGAATTGGATAGGTCCTAATTAAAATCTTCTTCTTGCCGCCAGGACAGTTCAAGTGTCTCTAGACCTCCCGGGACGGGAGGGGAGGGACGATCGTGACGGACCGGAGGCTCGTCGGAGGGAAATCAGGGGGGAATCCCCGCGCCGTCCAGGTAGGTCACTGGGTAAGTACTCCTCTACGGGACTCAAGAGGGGAGGCCGTGGTCATACGAACCCCATTCAGACTGGAACCAGGTAAGTATGCAGATGCGGGGGCGAAGCGAATCACTGGGGTTACTCCGGAGGGAGGTACTCAGAGGTGGGGGCAAGCAAGCCACTGGAACGTTACAGCAAGGTTTAACTGTCCAACAATATGTGGGACATTCGACTGGATTACCTCTCTTCTTCTTCTGAGCAGGGTAAAAGGCTTCCAATAAGGGCGTGTGGGGACCACCAGGCGGGGAGGACGCTTGGAGCGGGGCTCTCACGTCAGCTGAACACTGGGACAGACACAGCACAGTTTCGACGGTTCAACAGTATGTGAAGCTTTTCAACTGATATACCTTCTCTCCTTTTGAACAGGGTCAAGGCTTCCAATAGGGGCGTGTGGAGACCACCAGGCGGGGAGGACACTTTGGGCGGAACGCTCCACTTCAGCTGAGCACTGGAACAGTACAGCAAGGTCTCAACGGTTCAACAGTAGGTGAAGCTTTTCAACTGATATACCTTCTCTCCTTTTGAACAGGGTCAAGGCTTCCAATAGGGGCATGTGGAGACCACCAGGCGGGGAGGACACTTTGGGCGGAACGCTCCACTTCAGCTGAGCACTGGAACAGTACAGCAAGGTCTCAATGGTTCAACAGTATGTGAAGCTTTTCAACTGATATACCTTCTCTCCTTTTGAACAGGGTAAAGGCTTCCAATAGGGGCATGTGGAGACCACCAGGCGGGGAGGACACTTTGGGCGGAACGCTCCACTTCAGCTGAGCACTGGAACAGTACAGCAAGGTCTCAACGGTTCAACAGTATGTGAAGCTTCTCAACTGATATACCTTCTCTCCTTTGAACAGGATCAAGGCTTCCAATAAGAGCGTGTGGAGACCACCAGGCGGGGAGGACACTTTGAGCGGGACGCTCACTTCGTCTGAGCACTGGAACAGTACAGCAAGGTCTCAACGGTTCAACAGTATGTGAAGCTTCTCAACTGATATACCTTCTCTCCTTTGAACAGGATCAAGGCTTCCAATAAGGGCGTGTGGAGACCACCAGGCGGGGAGGACACTTTGAGCAGGGCGCTCACGTCGGCTGAACACTGGGACAGACACAGCACAGTTTCAACGGTTCAACAGTACATGAAGCTTTGCAACTGATATACCTTCTCTTCTCCTGAACAGGGTAAAGGCTTCTAATAGGGGCGTGTGGAGACCACCAGGCGGGAAGGACACTTTGAGCGGGACGCTCACTTCGTCTGAGCACTGGAACAGTACAGCAAGGTCTCAACGGTTCAACAGTATGTGAAGCTTCTCAACTGATATACCTTCTCTCCTTTGAACAGGATCAAGGCTTCCAATAAGGGCGTGTGGAGACCACCAGGCGGGGAGGACACTTTGAGCGGGGCGCTCACGTCGGCTGAACACTGGGACAGACACAGCACAGTTTCAACGGTTCAACAGTACATGAAGCTTTGCAACTGATATACCTTCTCTTCTTCTGAACAGGGTAAAGGCTTCCAATAGGGGCGTGTGGAGACCACCAGGCGGGAAGGACACTTTGAGCGGGACGCTCACTTCGGCTGAGCACTAGAACAGACACAGCACAGTTTCAATAGTACATGATATACGAAGCACTCAGCATTAACGGGGCCGGGTCTTTTCAAAGCAGGAAGTTGGGCTGTTGCTTTATCAGACCCCTTCGTTAGAGACAGCGGGTGGAAGACTGTAGGAGACGAGTGCACGGCAGACTTCTATTACTTCTCCACACACCAATTTCACTTCACAGCACAAACCGTGTAAATCGTCACTTCAGGCACTGCAATTCCACTCGCACACCGTGCATTCGGGCCAGCACTCACCCACCGGTCTTTTCTCCCACCAGATCGGATCTAGTCCTCGATCAGGGCTTGACTTCGCTCCGGGAAAGCAGAAGAACGATGCAGCGATCATCACATTCGGCAAGGAGAGGACAGAAGTTGGAGACAGATCATTAATTCACTCGGTGTCATAGTTCACTCGTGCCAAACATTTTCCAAACTCTCCACACCACTTCAGTGTTAGTGCATATAAACAACGGATCCAATACTCATCACTTGCGTCTTTCTCACTGCTGACGATATTCCTCAAGCCTTCGCTGACAAATCCTTCACTCCTTCCTTTCTCTTCCACAGCTTCAATCTTCCCCACTCCACAGCCCAGCCTCAATAAAAAGAACAACCCGCTGAAAAACACAGCATCATACGGGAGGAGATCCACACCACAGTCTGTTTTCTCTCTGTTTTTAAAGCCTCATCTGAATAGGTGTCCCTCTCACAGCATTCTCTGTAATTGCCCCACACCTGCTGTCACTCAGGCAATCAGCCCCGCTGCCATGGCAACAGATTCGCAGGGCATAGAATGGACGTTCACTGGAAAATCCTGAATAACTGCATTCACCAGGATCTTAGTCCCGTTTGGTTTTTGTCACCCCGTGACACACCCCCCTGCCAAGCCGTTCTAGTCCCTAGAACGGGATCCGGACACCCAGTCTCCGTACCTGGCTGGGGGTTGCCCCCGGTTCTCCCGTTGGGATCGCCTTGGCGGGGAGTTAGGTTCCTCTGGCCTTGGCGGGGAGTTAGGTTCCTCTGGCCTTGGCCCTATATCCAGCCTCCGGGGGCCCACAGCCCATCCCACCACGGGAGGCATCCACGCTGGTTCAGTCGGAGGTCTCTCTACAGTTGGTTCGGGGTAATTCGGACAAGGGCGCATCAGGTTTCGGTGGAGCACCCGCTCTGGACCTTCTCTCCCTTCGGGACGGATGGCATACACCGGTTGATCGAGATGCGGCTGTCGTTGGACCACATACGGCTGGGGCTCCCACCGATCACTGAGTTTGCCCTTTCCTTGTCGCCGGTTATCTCGCACCAGAACTCTTTCGCCAGGCAGTAGCGGCGCACTTCGAGCCGTACGGTCATACAACCTTTTGTTCTTGGCTGCGGCTTGTTTAATTCGGTCCGAGACCCGTTCATAGGCCAGTTGAAGGCGTTGATGGTGTCTGGCCACCCACTCCGTTACACCGCCTCCCTCTTCAGCGGCCGCAGTCCCCAGCAGTAGGTCAACGGGTAGTCTCACATGCCTTCCGAACATCAGGTAGGTCGGTGCATACCCGGTCGTGCTGTGTATGCTGTTGTTATACGCCTGGACCATTGCCGGGAGGTTGTCAGCCCAATGCCCCTGTTGGTCGTTTCCCAAGGTCCCCAAGAGACCGAGCAGCGTCTGGTTAAACCTCTCGCACCCTCCGTTCCCCTGAGGATGATAGGGCGTCGTATGGGTCTTCTTACATCCGTACAGTTGGCACAGCTCGTGTACTACCCTGGATTCAAAATTTGGCCCTTGATCGGAATGGAACACTTCGGGACACCCGAAGGGCTGGATGACATGCCTCCACAGGGCATTAGCGGTGGTAATGGCGGTCTGGTCCAGAGTTGGGATGGCCCAGGCATATTTGGTGAACAGGTCAGTGACCACTAGGAGGTTTTGAATGCGATCGACCGGCCGACCCAGCGTCAGATAGTCCATAGCGAGGATATGCATCGGTGCTTTAGCTCGAATTGGGACCAATGGAGCTCGTGTCTCTTTCCTGGCTTTGAACAGGGTGCAGCGCGGGCAGCCCTGTAGGTAAGTCCTCACGGTCCCCTCCATCCCAGGCCAGTAAAAGTGGCGTTGCAAGAGTGCCGTCGTCCTCTCCCGCCCTTGATGACCAAGCTTGCTGTGATAAGCCTCCAGCAGAGCGTGACATCTTCCCTCGGGGACCACCACTTGCCAGACCAAGTCACCCGAGCGTGAGTCCTGGAGGGACCGACAAATCACCCCTTCCTTCAGATGGAGCCTCTCTTTCTGGCCCAGTAGGCCCCTCACGATTCGGGTTTGAGCCCGGCGTCCCGCACCCTCCGGCCACTTGTCCTGTTCCAGCCAGACCCGGACCAGTGACAGGTCCTCATCCTCGCCCTGCAACACCCTCCAGCGCTGTGGGTCCCATCCCCAACTTGCGGGCGGTTCCTCCAACGGTGGTCCCGGTGCCTCCACAATGCCCACCATCATTCCCTCGTCGCGGTTCACCTCCCGCATGGGTCTCAGACCCTCCGGCCCTCCTTCTGGCCACCTAGATAGTACGTCAGCGTTGGTATGTTCCCTTCCTGGCCGGTACTGAAGCTGGTACTCAAAGTTGGCCAATTGTGCCACCCACCTCTGTTCCACCGCCCCCAACTTGGCAGTTTGTAGGTGTACCAGTGGATTGTTATCGGTCACTACGGTCACCTTTGCTCCCCATAGGTAGTCTTTGAACTTCTCACTGAGCGCCCACTTCATGGCCAGTAACTCAAGCTTAAAGGAGCTGTAGTTGGCATCGTTCCTCTCCGCGGGGTGTAGACTCCGGCTCGCATAAGCAATGACTCTTTCTTCCTCCTGCTGTTTCTGCGCTAAGACAGCCCCCAAGCCCAAGTGGCTGGCGTCAGTGTAGAGGATAAAGGGCTGGGTGAAGTCTGCGTATGCCAGGATGGGTGCTTGTAACAGCTCCTGCTTGAGCCTCTGGAAGGCGGTCTCGCATGCCGGATCCCACTGAATCGCTGGGGACCCTCGGCCCTTGGTGTGTCCCGTTCCACCCAGCAACTGGTTCAGGGGTTTGGCGATCTTAGAGAAATCCTTAATAAATCGCCTGTAGTACCCGACAAAGCCGAGGAAGGATCGAACCTGGCGCACGGTCTTCGGGGCAGTCCACCCCTGTACAGCCGACACCTTCTCTGGGTCCACAGCGATTCCTGCAGCACTCACGATATGGCCCAGGAACTTTACCTCCTTCCGGAAAAGCTGACATTTATCCGGTTGGAGCTTCAGCCCGTACTTCTCAAGGGAGCGGAACACCTGCTCAAGATGCCGAAGGTGAGTCTCAAAGTCAGGGGAATAGATAATCACGTCATCCAGATACACAAGAGCGGTATCCACTAGCTGGCTCCCCAGGCAGCGCTGCATTAGCCGTTGGAACGTGGCGGGGGCGTTGCAGAGGCCGAACGGCATCCGGTCCCACTCATATAACCCAAAGGGAGTCGTGAAGGCTGTCTTCTCCCGGTCCCGCTCGTCCACCTGCACTTGCCAGTATCCGCTCGCCAGGTCTAGTGTGGAATACCAGGCCGCCCGGTTGAGACTCGTGAGGGAATCCTCGACTCGAGGCAATGGGAAAGCATCCCGCTTCGTCACTTGGTTCAACCTCCGATAATCCACACAGAATCTCCATGCGCCTGTTTTCTTCCTCACCAGAACAATCGGGGCCGCCCAAGGGCTACTGCTCTCACGGATGATCCCTTTATCCAGCATCCCCCGCAGCAGAGCCCGAACCTCAGAATATAATGTTGGAGGTACCGGCCGGTAGCGCTCCCTACTAGGCGGGGCTTCTCCAGTGGGAATTTGATGCTGAACGATGTTAGTACACCCGTAGTCCTCGTCATGGGTGGAGAACAACTGTGGCCATTTTGATAGAAAAGCCTCGAGCCGTCTTGTTTGATCCTCCTCCAACCCTTCTCCCCGTAGGGACTCACCTCCGAGATGGGCCGGCAGTCCTCCTTCAGCCTCCCCTCTGTGCGTCCCCGTCTGCGTCAACGCAACCTCCACTACGGTTGGGCCCACTTGACTGAACTGGACTCCTCCTGGATCTTGCACTTGCTGGGGCAACACTGAGGTAACTCGGGCTAGACACTGATGACGATGCAGTTGGATCGGGAAAGGGTTCGTGTTCCGGACTCTCACCCGGACTCGGCTGCCTCGGGCGGATGCCAGTCCTCTGGCCACTTCCACCTTAGGACCGTCGTTGTGCGGTTCTACCAACACCCACTCCTCCGGGTGGTAAAGTCTAGGGGGCACCCGGACCCAAACCATCGCCTCGCTTCGAGCCGGGATGGACAACGCATAGCGGCAAGCCACTCTTCCAGTGCTCTCCCGGTCCCCCTGCTGTTCGGCCAGGCAAACTCGGCGACAGTCAGCTCTAACGCGATCCCATTCTCTGCCCTCAGGCGTCGCAGTTGCTCGGGCCGGCCCACTCTGGAACAGCCCCTCCCAGCATTCGGAGATGACATTCATGCCCAACAGGGCGCGATGAGACCCTAGGCAGGCGTCGCGAACCACCACCACCCCCTTCTGGGGTACGACCATGCCATGGATCTCTAGGTCTGTCACTACGTATCCCACGTATGGGATGTCGAGACCGTTGGCCCCTCGCAGAGTCAGCCAGGGGGCTTCGGTCGTCGGCCGGCCCTGGGTACCGAATAGTTCCTGGACTAGGCTCTCCGCGAACAGAGTGACTTGCGACCCCGTGTCCAGCAGACACTGCACCTTCTGGCCATTGACTTGAACCATGATGACCGGACAACGGCCCACCAGGCGTTCCTTCGATAGTTGGGAAGACGAGGGGTCTGAAAAGGGGGTCCCGACCACTTGACCCACAGTGGCCGGAGACTCTAAAAACCCCCCTGCGAAGCGCGTCTGGAGGAGCACTGACGAACGTAATGTCCGGCTTCCCCACAGCCATTGCAGATAGGACGCCCCTGTTCGTCCCACTGGAATCGGGGACCCGTGGATCGAGTGAAGTGATGCTCTGGAGGGCGATTCCCGTCGGAGTAGGCTCGCTCCCGCGGTGAGGGTAATGAATGGAGGCGTTCTCGGCGGAGTTCTTCGACGACAGACTTAGACAGTTCAGACATTTGCTCACGGATATCCCTCTTTAGTTCCTCCCGGAGGGCATGCTTCCAATCGGAAGTAACAGGGGCCGAAGGCCCACTGACAGCGTTCGCAGCCAGACAGCTGGGGGGATCCATACCTTCGGTGTGGTCACGCTCGAGGGCTAGAGCCTCCTGCCGCAGCTCTTCGAACGTGAGGTCCGGCGTCCGTCTCAGTTGCACCCGCAGACTCTGACGCACGGGACCCTCCCGTAATCCCAACAGAAACTGATCTCGCAATAGGGTCTCCTCGTCCCCCAGGCCGTGATCCTGTCTTCCCCTTAGCCTGGTAAACTGTTCCCTCAGTTGCAACGTGAATGGCCGAACAGTTTGTCGAGGCCCTTGCCTACAATTAAAGAATTGCGTTCTCAGGACCGCTACCGGGGTGGTGTCTCCGTATTGCCCCGTGAGAAAATCAAAGATGGCTTGGACTGTGATGCGGGTTGCTTCCGGCGCTGCCTGTACTTCTCTTCTTGCTTCTCCCTCCAACGAATTTAGCACAAACTGTACCTTCTGAGGGGCACTTAGCCCTTGGAGCCCTGCCAGGTATTCAACCTGGGTCTTCCATGCTGACAGGCTCAATTCTGACCCTGGACCTCCGTACTTCTGGGCCCACGGGGCCCCCATAAAGAAAGGCATAACTGGCTGCCGGGCCACTGGCTCTTCTTCTGCCATCTAGGTCCTTGATCGCTCCACTCGAGGTGGTAATCCTGCCGACTACGCCAAGTTCTGTCACAGGTCGGGGCGGGCCAAACCAGACTGCACCCACCCCTGAAAAACCCGGGAACCACCTCGAGGAACGTGTCAAGGACCAGACAGACAAGGGAATAAGATAATACAGTTTATTTATTATATTAAAAGATCAGTGAATTGGATAGGTCCTAATTAAAATCTTCTTCTTGCCGCCAGGACAGTTCAAGTGTCTCTAGACCTCCCGGGACGGGAGGGGAGGGACGATCGTGACGGACCGGAGGCTCGTCGGAGGGAAATCAGGGGGGAATCCCCGCGCCGTCCAGGTAGGTCACTGGGTAAGTACTCCTCTACGGGACTCAAGAGGGGAGGCCGTGGTCATACGAACCCCATTCAGACTGGAACCAGGTAAGTATGCAGATGCGGGGGCGAAGCGAATCACTGGGGTTACTCCGGAGGGAGGTACTCAGAGGTGGGGGCAAGCAAGCCACTGGAACGTTACAGCAAGGTTTAACTGTCCAACAATATGTGGGACATTCGACTGGATTACCTCTCTTCTTCTTCTGAGCAGGGTAAAAGGCTTCCAATAAGGGCGTGTGGGGACCACCAGGCGGGGAGGACGCTTGGAGCGGGGCTCTCACGTCAGCTGAACACTGGGACAGACACAGCACAGTTTCGACGGTTCAACAGTATGTGAAGCTTTTCAACTGATATACCTTCTCTCCTTTTGAACAGGGTCAAGGCTTCCAATAGGGGCGTGTGGAGACCACCAGGCGGGGAGGACACTTTGGGCGGAACGCTCCACTTCAGCTGAGCACTGGAACAGTACAGCAAGGTCTCAACGGTTCAACAGTAGGTGAAGCTTTTCAACTGATATACCTTCTCTCCTTTTGAACAGGGTCAAGGCTTCCAATAGGGGCATGTGGAGACCACCAGGCGGGGAGGACACTTTGGGCGGAACGCTCCACTTCAGCTGAGCACTGGAACAGTACAGCAAGGTCTCAATGGTTCAACAGTATGTGAAGCTTTTCAACTGATATACCTTCTCTCCTTTTGAACAGGGTAAAGGCTTCCAATAGGGGCATGTGGAGACCACCAGGCGGGGAGGACACTTTGGGCGGAACGCTCCACTTCAGCTGAGCACTGGAACAGTACAGCAAGGTCTCAACGGTTCAACAGTATGTGAAGCTTCTCAACTGATATACCTTCTCTCCTTTGAACAGGATCAAGGCTTCCAATAAGAGCGTGTGGAGACCACCAGGCGGGGAGGACACTTTGAGCGGGACGCTCACTTCGTCTGAGCACTGGAACAGTACAGCAAGGTCTCAACGGTTCAACAGTATGTGAAGCTTCTCAACTGATATACCTTCTCTCCTTTGAACAGGATCAAGGCTTCCAATAAGGGCGTGTGGAGACCACCAGGCGGGGAGGACACTTTGAGCAGGGCGCTCACGTCGGCTGAACACTGGGACAGACACAGCACAGTTTCAACGGTTCAACAGTACATGAAGCTTTGCAACTGATATACCTTCTCTTCTCCTGAACAGGGTAAAGGCTTCTAATAGGGGCGTGTGGAGACCACCAGGCGGGAAGGACACTTTGAGCGGGACGCTCACTTCGTCTGAGCACTGGAACAGTACAGCAAGGTCTCAACGGTTCAACAGTATGTGAAGCTTCTCAACTGATATACCTTCTCTCCTTTGAACAGGATCAAGGCTTCCAATAAGGGCGTGTGGAGACCACCAGGCGGGGAGGACACTTTGAGCGGGGCGCTCACGTCGGCTGAACACTGGGACAGACACAGCACAGTTTCAACGGTTCAACAGTACATGAAGCTTTGCAACTGATATACCTTCTCTTCTTCTGAACAGGGTAAAGGCTTCCAATAGGGGCGTGTGGAGACCACCAGGCGGGAAGGACACTTTGAGCGGGACGCTCACTTCGGCTGAGCACTAGAACAGACACAGCACAGTTTCAATAGTACATGATATACGAAGCACTCAGCATTAACGGGGCCGGGTCTTTTCAAAGCAGGAAGTTGGGCTGTTGCTTTATCAGACCCCTTCGTTAGAGACAGCGGGTGGAAGACTGTAGGAGACGAGTGCACGGCAGACTTCTATTACTTCTCCACACACCAATTTCACTTCACAGCACAAACCGTGTAAATCGTCACTTCAGGCACTGCAATTCCACTCGCACACCGTGCATTCGGGCCAGCACTCACCCACCGGTCTTTTCTCCCACCAGATCGGATCTAGTCCTCGATCAGGGCTTGACTTCGCTCCGGGAAAGCAGAAGAACGATGCAGCGATCATCACATTCGGCAAGGAGAGGACAGAAGTTGGAGACAGATCATTAATTCACTCGGTGTCATAGTTCACTCGTGCCAAACATTTTCCAAACTCTCCACACCACTTCAGTGTTAGTGCATATAAACAACGGATCCAATACTCATCACTTGCGTCTTTCTCACTGCTGACGATATTCCTCAAGCCTTCGCTGACAAATCCTTCACTCCTTCCTTTCTCTTCCACAGCTTCAATCTTCCCCACTCCACAGCCCAGCCTCAATAAAAAGAACAACCCGCTGAAAAACACAGCATCATACGGGAGGAGATCCACACCACAGTCTGTTTTCTCTCTGTTTTTAAAGCCTCATCTGAATAGGTGTCCCTCTCACAGCATTCTCTGTAATTGCCCCACACCTGCTGTCACTCAGGCAATCAGCCCCGCTGCCATGGCAACAGATTCGCAGGGCATAGAATGGACGTTCACTGGAAAATCCTGAATAACTGCATTCACCAGGATCTTAGTCCCGTTTGGTTTTTGTCACCCCGTGACATATTCACAAGGTGCTTTTGCAGTGTTGAGTTCTGTAGCCAATCACAGCCATTTCTGTTGAAGATAATGACCAATTAGAGGAGTTTAAATTACTGGTAGTGAGAATCCGCTCAGTTTCTCTCAAAATGCTCTACGATGTTTAGTGTAAGTCTGCAAAGTTGTATACTTATATATTTTCAACAAATATATACTTCCCACTTCTTTACAAAAATGGACAAAAATTACAAAAGTAGATTTTTAATGTATAATAGGGATTTGATAATATATATATATATATATATATATATATATATATATATATATATATATATATATATATATATATATATATATATATATATATATATATATATATATATATATATATATATATATACAAAAAGCAGTGAAAATGACTAATGACCCAAAATGCGTTCCTCTGCCGCCATCTACTGGTTATTATGACATTCCATGTCTTTTTTATTTAAAATAAGTGTTTGTTTTTCAGCAAATGTTACTTTTCCTACATTGTGAAACTTTACAAATGGGGACAGTCTCTGGAAGGTCATCACATTACAATATAATATTTAAATTGTACTTTGAAGTGCTGGAATAGTCTAATTTTCTAGGTCATGATTAAAGCTATAGGCATATGTAATTAATCTTTGGATGCACCACACACACACACACACACACACACACGCGCGTGTCATCCTTGGCTTTTGGTGGACTGACACCACTGACGGCCGTGTGCGAGTAAACCTCACTCCTCTGATCTCAAGAGACGCTATAGCGACTGATGCTAGCGGTTGCAGCCTTTAGCCTCCTTGTTAGGGCGTCCGACTCTCATGTTCCGACTCTCTCCGGTTCGAGTCCCGCTTGGAGGGGGTGGTTGAACAGGAGGGGTTACACTGGCTCCACCTCGCAACCTACAGGACTTGAAGGATATGCTGCCAGAGACCACAGGACACATTCAGGGCTCTCTTAGAGTCCAGGCATGGGCGGGTCAGCGCTGTTTTGGCAGCATGCCGAGGACAAACAGCATATTAGGCAATGTTTTGGCTCATCAGATATTCTTTTGTTTGTTCATGAATGCACAGATGAACACATTTGTCGAATCACTGAAATAGTCACATTTTCACAGCGAAAGAATCAATCTTCAGACTGTTAATGTGAAGAAAAACTGTGAAAATGAATTCATTTTAAGAGTGCTGAAAAAAACACCAAAACGTGTAAATTAGGAAAATTATACAACACATTATTCAAGTGTAGATGAAATCAAATGCGTTAATTAAGAGAAGGGTTGAAACTATACTCATGTTTGAATGTCACAATGCAATTAGTGAAAGTTACATCACACTACCTAAACAATGTCACCCTTAAACTCTCTCTGTACAAACAAGGAGGTTTGTGGGAAAATAACTATAAAGGAGCAGTCGATATGATATCTCTGCGTAACACTGGCCTCAAAAACATCTTTTAACACTTTAGTTTATGCATTTCGTGACACGCTGGGTGGATTACCAACAATATTAAACGTGTATTCACCATAACGTCCACTTGTGTCCATTTACACAAACCTTGAGAGAACATGCCTTCGACAGTTTCACTGGCAGGACATGCTTTGTTGCAGAAATGCTAATGGCGCTCTAGCAGTCAGGCGCACAAGAATTAGCATGCCGTTCAGTGATTTTTAATGTCAATTAAAACCAGGAGTGTGACGAGACCTCCATAAAACAACTGCTCCATGACAGGAGCTGCTCTCTGCAGTTGCTCTGTGGCCCTTGAATAAGTTATGCTAATAGACACCAGCACTGGCCAGAATGCCATTTTGATTTGCATATGGCACATTTTCTCTCTTCATTGATTTTGGGATGGAAGGCATGACTGGATTGACAGTTTATTTGATTAAATTGATGCCGCATGACATCCTCGACAGCACAATGGGCTTACTACACTTTTGCATCCTCGTTTTCACTTAGCACAAATCCAATAACGGTAGCACTATAACTTCAAACTGTTTCAAAAGTGCTTTGCAATCATGTTTAATCAATTCATTCTTGGGACGGACATTGTAGAAGAACCTGAAGATATCCCTGTGTAACATCAGAGCCAAATTTAAGGAGAAATGGGCCAAAATTCATTGCACTTTTTTGTTGAGACATTGCTACGGTGTACTTGTATATTTGAGTAATATTTATTAACTACATGTACTTACTATAGAGTTAGGATTAGGGTTAGGTTGAGGGTTAGTTGCATGTAATCATGCATAATTTACTGTTATTACTATATGTAACATACACCGATCAGGCATAACATTATGACCACCTTCCTAATATTGTGTTAGTCCCTCTTTTGCTGCCAAAACAGCCCTCACCCTCCACGCCTCCTGGTGCCATGTGTTCCCCAGGTAAGCCACACACACACACCCGGCCATCCACGTGATGTAGAAGAACACGTGATCATCAGGCCAGGCCACCTTCTTCCATTGCTCCGTGGTCCAGTTCTGATGCTCGTGCCACTGTTGGTGCTTTGGGCGGTGGACAGGGGTCAGCATGGGCACTGGTCAGCGGCTGTGCCGCCCCATACGCAACAAACTGAGATGCTCTGTGTATTCTGAGCCCTTTCTATCAGAACCAGCATTAACTTCTGGAGCAGTTTGAGCTCCAGTAGCTCGTCTGTTTGATCGGACCACACGGGCCGGCCTTCGCTCCCCACGGGCATCAATGAGCCTCGGCCGCCCATGACCCTGTGGCCGGTTCTCCACTGGTCCTTCACTTTTGATAGAGACTGACCACTGCAGACCGGGAACACCCCACAAGAGCTGCAGTTTTGGAGATGCTCTGACCCAGTCGTCTAGCTCGCTTGTCAAACTCGCTCAAATCCTCACGCTTGCTTCCTGCTTCTAACACATCAACTCTGAGGATGAAATGTTCACTTGCTGCCTAATATATCCCACCCACTAGCAGGTTGTTATTATTAACTTCACCTGTCATAATGTTATGCCTGATCGGTGTATATAACAATGACACTGTAAAATAAAGTGTTACCCACTTTATTTTAAGGTGTCATTGTTACAGTGTAATTATATATTTAAGTACTGAGTAATACTACTATATGGTTATGGTAGGATTAGGGTTTAGTTTAGGGTTAGTTATTACACTAGTAAGTATGTGTAATGATGTAGGTCAGATATTGAAGCTCCTGAATAAGTTTATCTGCTGAAACACATATATTTGGAGCACATTTGGCGGTGCAAATCCCTTAGAAAATATCAGAGCTGTGTACTTCAGAAAAAAAAAAGACAAGATATTCATTACTACAAATCCGTCCTCCTCATTCCAGGGACGGCCGCCACCGCAAGGACACATCAAAGATAGCGTTAACCCTCCTCCCACAAGAGGGGAACAAATATATCTGAGAATGAGACACACTCGGTCGCACATAACGGTTTGATGCGCCTGGCTTTCACACCTGTGAAGTGGGAAATGGCGCTCTGTAGCCGACTGAGGGTGAGATTAGGAAGTCATTTTGATTAATGTTAAATCACACACTGTGGAGTGGGAGTAAAATCATCC
>CM042255.1:3305824-3411269 GCA_023566225.1 Romanogobio albipinnatus
AGGTTTAAATGCAGAGGACTGTAGAATCACACACTCCGAAGGCACGCTTCTACCTCACATTCGTGACTTAGCTTTTCAACCCAGAAGAACGAAAATGCTCAGAAAAAAACAGAAAAATAACCAATTTCCACTTCTTGGTCAAATGTATGAGTGCTTTTAGTGTTTTCAGCGATGTGCAGCCTGTAGTTTATATCTGTGCACATCTCACAACATGTTTTTAGGGGTTCATTGACCCTTTAATGAAAAGTATCATCATAAAATCACTTAAAAGCAAAAACTAAAGTGTTTTTTCAAACATCACAGGGATTACAGCAGAATAACAGACGGATGCATGTAAATGCAAATAAAGCTGGTGGTTTATTTCAATTGAAAACATTATGACCAAAGGTTAACAGCATTCAAAGCGGACTGTGGCGTGAGATATTACTTTTCTAGATGAGCCCAGAATCCTCATGTTGAATCAATGATACACTTTATGACAAATCATTTTTATGTTAATCAGTCAGTAATTATGCAGTAGTGCTTTTGTAAATGCATGTGTGCACATGTACTCACTCTCAATGCGATTCACTTCTCTGAAATAACTTTCTTTATGTGGATAACGTGTGGAAATGGCAAATTAGTCGTTTTAGGTTATGTGAAATTTAACCCAGGCTTGTTATAAAAATGAACTCAACCTAGATTTTTCCAAAACTCCTAAAACGTACCTATGCTTAGAATTTACAGCAGTCTCCAGCAAAACAAAAAAACAAGCCCAGCCCAGGGGAGAAAAAGTAATGCAAAAGTAACATAACGGATTACTTTTCTTAAAAAGTAACTAGGTAACTCAATTAGTTACTTTGTAAGGGAGTAACACAATATTGCAATGCAATACTTTTCAAAGTAACTTTCCCCAACACTGACAGTGTTTTATTCATTATTTTGAACTCAACACTTACGCACTTCAAAAATGGACACAGCAAAAACTATAATTTGAGACATCAATGTCATTTAATTTCAACTGAAGCATAATATGCAAAACATGTTAATTGTTAGAAAGATTATCATTATCATCAATGTAGGATTGTATTGTAGAATGACTCATAAACATCCCAGTTTTCCATGTAAGTGATGGGATCCTGCAGCAGGTAAGTAGTGTAGCATGCAAGTGTAATTTTAAGTTCCTTGTTGTGGCTGTAGCACAGAACCAAGTCTTGATAAAAACGATAAAAAGAAGAGTGGGAAAATATTCCCAAGATGTGCCAAGCTGACAGACTCCCATCCAAACACTGAGTGCTGTAATCAAATCAAAGGATCAAAGCTCTATTGGTTCAGGGCTGTGCACACTTGTGCGGTCAGTGAAGTTTTATTCCTCTCTCTGAATTGTCACTTTGGTTTCAGCGGCGTTGCATAGGATACAATTTTTACATTCAATGTGCAAAAGTTCTGATATGAGTAATCGGTTTCATTAACATCACAAAATACAGCAGTTTTAAAGGTGGGGTAAGCAATTTCTGGTAGCCGAAATAGACACGCCCCTACCCCAAAAGGGTCACGCCCCTATTTTGATAACGGCTGTGCCAGCCATAGACTGTAAAACAATATGGCCGTAGTGTCCATGTCACCCATAAGGTTCTGAAGAGCAGTTTTGAAGCATAAAGTCGGGTCGAGCCGGCCGTCGCCATCTTGGCAGCGCGTCATCAAAGTGGCCATGCCCTTAATTATGCAGAACTTTAAGGCTTTATATAATGTAAACGAATGAGTTATAAAAACATTCCCCCCCTCACAGTCGTCATGAAGGGCAACATTAGCCGTACAGACCAAAAGCACAGTTTGTCCCAGACTGTAAACATGTGTTCTTCTGCTGTAAAGCTGGGCATTTTAACATGAGCTCAATGAGATTCTGCTCCTTCTGGAGTCTGTCTCTAGTGGCCAGTCCATGAACTGCAGTTTAAGTCACTTCCGTATTGGCTTCAGGAGAAACTGCGGTGTGTTACTATGGTAATCCAAGTTGAATGTTCAATGAAAAAGTCATCCCTTACATCCCAAAAACACAAACACAGTTCTCATGAACAACTCAACAGCACGAGCACGACAGTCCAACTAACCAACATATTACAATTATGACAAGATTAGAGGGTTATATAGAGCATGAAAAGAGAAACCGAAGGAAACAAATATATATTACGAGGATATTCATGGGCGTCGGAAACAAAATAAATGTGGGTGGGTTCTCTCCCAGAAAAATTTTACTGGAGTAGATGCCATTTACATTAAGTACAAATATACCGCCTTGTTTATTTAACGTAGCCTGGATGCCAGACGAACTTAGCCCCGCCCACAAAAAATTTTGCACGGGCAGTTCGGTCTGGACTTGATCCGTAGAGAAGTAATTATGGCCGAACAGAAAATGTTCGGACCAATGAAATTGTCAGGGCGGGCTTTAGACGATGATGGACAGATGATGAACAGTAACGTAATCATCCACGTCATCAAAGCCGCTTGGGTTGAATTTGTTCTAATCCTAAACGGAGAACTTGTTCGTATATGCGTTCACCTTTACTATTTCTCTCAGAAATGATGATGGTGTTGGTCAGTACTCTGTGTATCCTTAAATTCTTTTTTTACAACACCGGCAAAGATCGTTTACACTCATCTTCTTCTTCTAACGTGACTTATTCCAGCGTGCAGACAGGGTTGCCAAGTTTTTACAGCAAAACCCGCCCAATCCCGATTGCTACTCAAAACTAGCCAAAAACAAGCCCAATAGCTTTCCGGGTGGGGGGGTTCTCCGGGAAAAATGGCATTTGTGGGGTAAAATATGTGTTATTTTGGCTGGACTGCCTGCTAAATTTCGCATTCCTGTGTCTGTATATCACATAATTGGGGTCGCTTCAACCCGCGGACATGGCAACACAGTGCAGTTGAGTTCTGTTGACATTTGACAACTAACGTTATGCGTCGCTCCGTTGCTCTGATTGGTTGTAGGTCTATCCAATTGAGGTCTTTCCTGGTTCGGTTGAAACACACCCCATAATCACAGCCCAACGGAGCAGATCAGACTCATATTCTGACTAGAATTGAGTATGACGACGTCAGGCTATATTTAACGTGTATTTGGACCAGACAAAATAACAGAAATCATTTAAAGTGGCAATAGTGTAGGGTTAAGACGCACGACGTGTTGTTCGAATCTGCCTTTTGCCGAACTCGCTCTACTCCCTTTTCCCATCACATATCAGATCGGAAAAGCATTTATTTTCAATAAAAATGAAGAAAATATTAGAAAAGTGGAAATAAAGCGTCTAATGTGTTTAATAATAACTGTTTATCAGTTGAACAGACATGCACTGAATTAGAGACAATAAAAGTGAGTGGGTCCAATATCATTGGTCGTAAAAAGTGGGTGGGGCTTGTCCCGTCCACATACAATGATTCCGACGCCCATGAGTAGAGCATCTTACTTATCGGACACACTTTTGGAGCTGACACGTGAAACAGACATTGAGGAATTTTAGACTCTCCAGGCTTATCCGGTGTGGAAATGAACGGGTCTTTATCATCGCTGAAGTGAACCAAAATATGATCGCAAGCAAACACGACTCTCTCTCTGTCGTCGCTCGGCTCATGTCCGTCCTGTGTCGTGTCTTTTGAATAATGACGTGCACTGAGCGCTCTCTTCTCCCCGTCATTAGTAAACACGCCCCTTACTGTCAGGGTTGGTGAAGGGAAAGGAGCGAGGACTCACGAGATGCAGAAATATGGGCTTTTTAATGTGAATAATAAAATAAAACAAGACAAGACAAACTACCCCGAGGGGGAAAAACAGACTTGACTTGACTCGACTCGACTCGACTTGACTGGAGCAGGAAAACACGAGGTACATTTGACGTCGATTCCGCACAAGACTGCAAACACAAGGAGATTAAATAGGGAACAAACAAAAGAGGGTAACGAGGGAAGACAGGTGGGGAAAATTAACCAATAATCAGGAAACAAGGTGGGCGGGGTTAGACAATAGACATGAGCACATGGCACAAAGAAACACTTGACAAGATATATGTGCTCACACCAAACGTGACATGAACATGCAGCTAATGAGAACTCATCAGCTGCATGTTCACACAAAACAAGACAACATGAAAGCACACAACACAACACAAGACAAAACATAACATGATGAAAACACGAACCGCGTTTTACACAGAACACAACACACGCGGACAGAAGAGCGCAAGCTCACACGACAAGATTCAAGCTCACACAACACTCATTCTGTGCGCTCGTGACAGAAAACAAACACGCAAAGCATCAATGTCCGAATCCCAACACAAAACTGAAACCCAAACTAGACCGAAGTGCTGGGATCCGAACACCACGCCCCGCACACAAAACACAAGGACAGAAGAGCACGCAGTTTGAGCATGCTCAAAGCTGCGCGCTCACACAAGACAACACAAACAATACAGGAGTGTCAGGGCTCTGTCACAAACCAAGAGTAAACTAGACCGAAGTGACAGAACCCTGACACTTACTGCTGATTAGCTACAAGTTTGTTTTGGTACTCGGCCCGAGACACTTTTCTAAAGCAGTTTTGAAATATCGCTTACCCCACCTTTAACCGAGGTGTGTAGGCTTTTGTCACTTGTGTAGTTTAAAGCAGCACTAGGTAACTTTTCAACCTTCATAATATATTTTCAAGACTCTTGTGATGATACATTGACTTACAATAGGTTAAATGGCACATCTGCCATAGCCTGGCGGGGTCTGTATCGTTTTTAATCATACTTTTAAACTTCAGGTTTCGGGTAGTAACCGAGAAAAAAAAGAACTACAAAATTCGACTGCTTTACGGCATATACGTCACTTCCACCATCACCCCCACTTCCCTAAAGGGTTAGTACGCCCAAAAATGAAAATTATGTCATTAATAACGCATATCTTGAGGCTAAAGGTCTAAAATCAAAAAATCAAGTCAGGAATCTGGGTGTGATTTTGGAGTCAGACCTGAGTTTCAGTCGTCATGTCAAAGCAATAACTAAATCAGCTTACTATCATCTCAAAAATATTGCAAGAATTAGATGCTTTGTTTCCAGGCAAGACTTAGAGAAACTCGTTCATGCTTTTATCACCAGTAGGGGGGACTATTGTAATGGTCTTCTCACCGGCCTTCCCGAAAAGACCATTAGACGGCTGCAGCTCATACAGAACCAGCAGAACCAGAACACATGACTACATCACACCAGTCCTCAGGTCTTTACACTGGCTTCCAGTCACATCTAGGATCGATTTTAAAGTACTATTACTTGTATATAAGTCACTCAATGACCTAGGGCCTCAATACATTGCAGATATGCTGATTAAATACAAACCCAACAGATCACTCAGATCATCAGGATCAAGTCAATTAGAAACACCAAGGGCTCACTCAAAGCAAGGAGAGTCTGCTTTTAGCTATTATGCCAGCCGCAGCTGGAACCAGCTTCCTGAACAGATCAGATGTGCTCCAACAGTAGCCACTTTCAAATCCAGACTCAAAACACATCTGTGCACATCTGTCCAGACTCAAAACACATCTGTGCACATCTGTCCAGACTCAAAACACATCTGTTTAGCTGTGCATTTACTGAATGAGCATTGTGCCACTGTACATCTGACTGATTGCACCTTATCTTATGCTTTTACTGAATGAGCTCTGTGCTCTGTCCGAACTGCTTGCACTTTAATTATGTTTCAATTTAACCCGGTTTTTATTTTTAGTGTAAATTATACTTTTTATTTATATATATTTTTTTTTTCTTTTTTTTTTTCTTTTAATTCCTATTATAACTGTTATACTATATATATTTTTCTTTTTATTTTATTCACTTATGAATAGACTTTCCCGGGAAAGTCTATGCCAGGGTACTGGAGAGGAGAATTCGGCCGATAGTGGAACCTCGGATTCAGGAGGAACAGTGTGGTTTTCGTCCTGGTCGTGGAACACTGGACCAGCTCTATACCCTCTACAGGGTGCTGAAGGGTTCATGGGAGTTTGCCCAACCAGTCCACATTTGTTTTGTGGATTTGGAGAAGGCATTCGACTGTGTCCCTCGCGGCGCCCTGTGGAGGGTGCTCGGGGAATATGGGGTCCGGGGTCCTTTGCTGAGGGCTGTCCGGTCCCTGTATGACCGGAGCAGGAGTTTGGTCCGCATTGCCGGCAGTAAGTCAGACTTGTTCCCGGTGCATGTTGGACTCCAGCAGGGCTGCCCTTTGTCGCCGGTTCTGTTCATAATTTTTATGGACAGAATTTCTAGGCGCAGCCAAGGGCCGGAGGGTGTCAGGTTTGGGGACCACACGGTTTCGTCTCTGCTCTTTGCGGAGTTCCTGCCCCAAGTGGAGGAGTTCAAGTATCTAGGGGTCTTGTTCACGAGTGAGGGGAGGATGGAACGGGAGATTGACAGACGGATCGGTGCAGCTTCTGCAGTAATGCGGTCGATGTACCGGTCTGTCGTGGTGAAGAAAGAGCTAAGCCGTAAGGCGAAGCTCTCGATTTACCGGTCAATCTACGTTCCTACTCTCACCTATGGTCATGAGCTTTGGGTCATGACCGAAAGGACAAGATCCCGGATACAGGCGGCCGAAATGAGCTTTCTCCGCAGGGGGGCTGGGCGCTCCCTTAGAGATAGGGTAAGAAGCTCAGTCACTCGGGAGGAGCTCGGAGTAGAGCCGCTGCTCCTCCACATCGAGAGGGGACAGCTGAGGTGGCTCGGGCATCTGTTCCGGATGCCTCCTGAACGCCTTCCCGGGAAGGTGTTTCGGGCATGTCCAACCGGGCATGTCCAACTGGCCTTGGAACGCCTCTGTGTCCCCCCGGAAGAGCCAGAGGAAGTGTCTAGGGAGAGGGAAGTCTGGGCATCTCTGCTTAGACTGCTGCCCCCGTGACCCAGCCCCGGATAAAGCGGAAGAAGATGGATGGATGGATGGATGGATCACTTATGAATATTTTAACTTCATTTCTGTGTAAAGCACTTTGAATTGCCACTGTGTATGAAATGTGCTATACATATAAACTTGCCTTGCCTTGCCTTAATTACTCACCCTCATGTCGTTCGACACCAGTCAGACCTCCGTTCATCTTCGGAACACAAATTAAGATATTTTTGTTGAAAGCTGATGGCTGAGAAAGGCCTCAGCAAGCCCTCCATAGGGATTCAGCACATTTACACTCACAAGACCCATAAAAGCCACTAAACACGTCATTACAAAGTCCATCTCACTACAGTGGCTCTACAATAATTTTACAAAGTGACGACAATAGTTTTTGTGCGCAAAAAAAAATCAAAATAACGACACGAACTTTGGCCTCTGACGTGAACTCATGAAGCACATGACGCATGCGCGAGAATATTACACAGATCCGCCGTTCGGACACATGACCCAGAAGTGAGGAGATGTGTTTACAAGCAGAGGAAGACGCGCCATATCTAAGCTGTTGAATTCTACATTGATCGTGCTTTAGGTCTCGGCGTAGTGCTCAAAATGGGACTAAAGTGTGCATTTCATGGATTCCCGAACGCGGCGCTACGTCATATTCTCGTGCATGCGTCATGTCAACAAATGCACGTGCGATGCATCCCCTGATGCAGGATGACAGAGTTTACGACAGTAGTTGAGGACAATACTGTTTCCCAACTGAGAGCAAAACCTACCTAGTGCTGCTTTAAATAAGGAACATCTGTTTTCTTTAGTATTAACTGCTGTGTTAAAGGCCGATTCACACCAGCGCTGACAGTCACCAGATTACGGCACGTCACTTCAGTCGGCGAAAATAAGCTCCGACAGACACACTGATCCGATTGGTCTCTGTTAGTGCGCTGTGAATTGGCCTTAACAGGTCATCAGATGAATATCTTTCTAAAGTGACTGTTAAAAGGACATTACACGAGATACATTAGCACTGATTAAAACATCATTAAGCTAACAACATGCCATTCTGCTCTAATTAAAGCGCCTGTGTTTCATGGCTAGCCTGTTTTTTGATGAGTGTTCGTAATAGTATGATCGTGTCACTGCACAGTTTGATCTCATGAACTTCATAAACCACTCCAGATGATGAATTCTGTCCTCATACTCCCACTCCCACTGCACTAGTGTGTGTAGCGGGTGTGTTGAGCACAGCTCAGAGTTTGATGTTGAGATAGTTAAAGGGATAGTTCACTCAAAAATGCTGATCATTAACTCAAGCTCATGTCGTTTTAAACTTGCATAGCTTTCTTTCTTCAGTGGGATGGAAAAGGAGCTATTGTAACCCTTGTGCGGTCTTTATTTGGGAGTTAAAAGTGACCGGACCCCTGAAATGTAACTTCTTATTTTTGCAGTTAAATCATTGTAATGCATTTTTGTTCAATAATATATTTTCTTTTTTTATTTAGCATTTTGAGAGGGTTTTGTGGTACTAATTAATATTTATGCAATAATTAATATCCATTTTCGCATAGAAAATAATGCAACTTTTTATAACGCAAATAAATTATTGTTTTCTATATCACACTCTTGGGGCCCTATTTTAACGATCTGAAACGCAAGTGTCAAAGCGCAAAGCGCAAGTAACTTTGTGGGCGGGTCTCTGCGCTGTTGCTATTTTCCCGGCGGGATAAATGGCTCTTGCGCCCGGCGCAAATCTAAAATGGGTTGGTCTGAAGTAGCTTCATTATTCATAGGTGTGGTTTGGGCGTAACGTGAATAAACCAATCCGAGCGTCATCCAACATTCCCTTTAAAAGCAGGTGCGCAAGTTCCATTATGGATTGCTATTATTATGGCGTATTTACCAGGCGCACGCCAGGAGCGGTTCACAGCCGAGGACACTGATGTTCTTGTAAGAGCAGTGAAAGACAGAGAAGTGAAGTTGTAATGTTGTACATTATGGTAAAGGTGATTTCACAGTCTTTTTTTTTTTCAGTCTTTCAGTTTTTTCAGTTTTTCAGTCGATTTTTTTTTCCTGGTTCTTGACGGACAAACCAATTTGTCAGATGTCCTTATATACATATATGTCTTGCCACTATTGGGCAAACAGGTCTTATCCTTAATTATTACAATTAGCCTGAATAATTTGTAAGCTAGATTTATGCCTATTTTTTCACATCTTCGTGGCACACCACAATGATTTCCGTCATCTCATGTGTTAATATTTTTTTAGTGTAACAATTTATGATTTGCAAAAATAAGTGTTGCATCTGTGTAGATTACATGAGCAAAGTGTATGCGCGTTGTGCACGCTATGGTCAAGCATGCGCCCTTAAAATAGCATAATGAACAACGCGCAACACGCCACTGACTTTAGACTGGTTTTTTTCTGGTCAGTGGCGCAATTGTTTAATGGAACAGCAAAATAGCACCAGGGATTGTTTGCGCCGGAACACGCCTCCTTTTTTGCGCTGAACCGCCCAGGGAGCGCAAGTTCATTCACTAGTTTAGTGACGTGCTTCTGTGGAGGGAAAAGCGCGCTTTGCGCGGGTGCAAAATAGGAATGACACATGCGTCGGTGTACAAAGTCAATTGCGCTGGGTGCAAGATAGGGCCCTTGATGTATTATAGTGTCATCCCTTCACTGCTGTGTACTTTTTTCAGTATTGTGCCCGATTTGTAGATTGTGCACACATAAATTCTCCGTATCTTCATATTTTTGTCAATTTCCCATTCATTTCCTAATTTCCATTTTTGACCGAAGATCATGAGTGTGACAATTTTTTTTTTTACGACCACTCAGCCTATTCGAATCATAGCCTCAATGTTATTTCGGCATTCCAGCATTTCCATTAAGTTCACATCCCAAGTGCCATAAAAGTCGCAGAGTTTTGTCGCATTCCGATGAAGCTATGATTTTTTTTAATTCAAAACGTAAACTTCTCCAGTGAGAAACGACCAAAAAATACTGGTTGTACTTCCATCCAACTGCAATGAATGTGGTTCTGGATGCTTGAACCAATCGCCTGAGCTGTACAATGTCATGTGACTAATGACTCAGGAGAACAATCACAGTCCCAAACCCTTCACTAGTGACCATCATAATCATAGAATGCACGGCCAGTTTTGAATGGCTGTCAATAGAGAAACAAGGTTTAGACCCCGTGTGCATGGCCTGGCATTATTATTTTCCCCATTCTAACGTTACAAACTAGACTTTTACGGGAAAAAATTGCAGATATAGGCATTTTGACATTTGAAATTAGTAGGTTATGTTACTTTTCAACTGAACCTGAATTGGAACAAAACTTCTTCTTGTAATTATGCTATTGATACTATTGATCATGGGCATCACTAGACCTATTTTAGGTGAGCTTTATACCTCAGTGCAGCCAAAATTAGTTGTAATATTCATCTTATAATAAATCCAAAAGCAAAAAAAACTATTAAAAGGAGTGTAAATGAGCTAATGAGTGTTCCTCTGCAGCCATCCACTGGTTATAGTGGTCATTTCATGACATTTTCATGTTAAAAGTGTTTTTTTTAACATCAGGTGACAGACATACTCCACTACATTATATTTAATGTTTCCACGAATGAAAATGAGAAACGTAGATCTTCTTTAAAGTTAATTTTACTGCACACATGTTGTTTTTAAAATATTACAGTTGTTATTACATATATATATATATATATATATATATATATATATATATATATATATATATATATATATATATATATATATATATATATATATATATATATATATATATATATACATATACTGTAACACTATAAAGGTATTCCAAATGTACATTATAAAGCATTAAACGTTAAAATGCATTATAATATTTGCAGTTTTTGAAATTGGTTGTTTTTCATGTGCTTTAATGCGTTATACTTTCTAAAAGTGTGTTCAATGAATAGATAATGTATTATAACTGAGGTTACAATTATTCATGAGACCATAATATACATTATAAGGTGCATTACAAGGCATTATTACTGCATTATACATAAAGGCTTAAGTAAGTGTTACCAAAATATTTCACCCACATATTGGCAATCTAGACAATTGCAGTAATAAAAATTGTGTCTATATTCTTAATATTATCTGGTTATTTAAAATGGTTAGAAATTAATTCAGGGATTGGCTTGCTATAGTGTAGATCCTACTGTATTGTTCATGCCTCCCCTAGTTTACAAACAATATATTACTTTTTTTTTTTTTTTAATCATACCCCATTTGGCCTAGAATCACCCCTGATATTGATCATAAGGTCACACTTTAAGTTTGTTGTCCAATTCTCATTATTAACTGACTATTAACTATGACGTTTTCCTCAGTGAACTCCTAAATACTGCTTAAGGGATGTAGAATATGGTCATGCAGAATAAGACATTAATATGTGCTTTATAAGTACTCATAAACAGCCAATATCATAGTGATATGCATGATAATAAGCGACTAGTTAATAGAATTGGATCCTTAACTAAAAGTGTTATCAATCATAATTTATTTTGCAGACAGGTAAACAAAATATCATGACTAGTTTTTGTGCGGTAGTGTAAAAGCAAACATTGCTGGTAACACTTCATTTTAGGGTTCAATTATCGCTATTAACTAGTTGCTTATTAGCATGCATATTACTAGGATATTAACTGTTTATTAGTACTTATAAAGCATATATTAATGCCTTATTCTGTATAACCGTATTCTGCATCCCTTAATCCTACCCAATACCTAAACTTAAATGCTAGAAAAACTACCTTACTAACTATTTATTCGCAATAAATTAGGAGTTTATTGAGGCAAAAATCATAGTTAATAGTGAATATGTGTTCCCCATACTCAAGTGTTACCACATTGCTACTCTGACATGAGCTCCGGTAATATTGCCATTTGACTAACAGACACCCCTAAGATGGCATCAACACAGTGATACTGAGCACTTGCTTTGTGCATTTCTGGCACTAAATATAACCAAATACTCACACATGTAGTCTGTGCACAACCCAGGCCTCTATTTTACCTCCCTATCGATCTCACCTGTCAATACACCAGTGAAAGTAATTGGGTCTTTTGTGGATGGGTGTAGGTTTAATTATGTTGACTGTCCGGATCAATTTTAGGGGGCATCGTGCAGGCTGAGGGGGCAGACCTTTCCAGACGTCGCTTGACGAAGCATTAGGAAATGGTGTATTCTTATTATTATGATTTTCGAGTCAGGGTTTGCTGAGTAATTCAATGAAAATCCTTTGGTAAAAGGGACGAGTTGAGTCCACCGCTTGCCTCCGGGGGAGCAGACGTGTTTTATAATGAGAGAACGGTTTTATTTCTCCAGAGGGAACCGCCATTAGATTGAAACACTGTTCATCTGACACTGAAAGCCATTCACGTCTCATTGCCCATAAATAGACTACTTTGCACAATTGTATCTCTCGTGTATTCCTCTCTTCTGACCTGATCTGTAGTGTGAGCCCATATTAGCAGTGTTGGTTGATATGTGCCGTGTTAGGAAATGCCAACATGCTGTTCATGTTTGACTATCTGTCGAATAGATTTATGTTTCAGGTTACTGTTGTAGATCCCCAGTTAACAATCACTATCATTGGTCAGCATTAATGTTATAACATTTACAGAAATAAAAGCACATCATAGATTTGAAGGGCTGGGTATCGATATAGATGCCTCGATTCGATTCCAATTTGCAAGAGCTCAATTCGATTAAATTAGTCTCTATTCCCAGTTCCCAATTCGATTCAATGAATAGTTTTCACTTGCCCCACCACAATAAAATAGTTGTTTTGACCCATGTAACCTGGTATTGTAGTAAATAAGGTTATGACACCAACATTTTAGGGTTACACTTTATTTTAAAGTGTCATTGTTACAGTGTTATTACATATTTACATTTACGCATTTGGCAAACGCTTTTATCCAAAGCGACTTACAGTGCACTTATTACAGGGACAATCCCCCTGGAGCAACATGGAGCCTTGCTCAAGGACACACGGGTGGAGACCGCTGGAATCGAACCAGCAACCTTCTGTGTATCAGTTCCATGGTTTAACCCACTGGATCACCATCTCACTCAGTATTTAAGTACTGAGTAGTATTAATGTACTTACTATAGCGTTTGGTTGAGGGTTAGTTGCATGCAATTATGCATAATTTACTGTTATTACTATTGTAAGTACATGTGAAACAGGGACATTGTAAAATAATGTGTTACCAATTTTAGCAATTTACCAGTGAAATTTCACAATTCTTAATTGATTCCAATTTCAATACCACAGTTAAAACTACTAAATTTCAAACATTATTGAAGACAATAATTAATTAAATAAGAACAAATGATCAAACTACAAGCAATAGCACAAATAAATACAATAGAACAAAGATACAAATTAATTAAACAGTGCTTTTCAGGTTTTTCTGGTAGGAAATGTAATAAAGTAATCAAATGTAAAAATAACACTGCATACATTATATATAGATTAATCCTTATCAAAGGGTCAAAAGTTGTTCAGTCTAGAGCAGTGAGTGATTTTCTCTTTGTCTGTTGTTGTTTGATTAGCATTAATGACAGACAGCAGCAGGAATACTGTCACTTTAAGAGTGAATGCACAGATCTAATACACTGATACACATGAGTTTACTTTCTCAACTGTTTACGTTAACTGACTATGTTCACAAGGATACTAACCAAGACGGGCATTCTGACATCATTTTGTGTCATAGTGTTTGGGTAGTTCGGTCTGGACTTGATACGTTTTGGAGCAACTATGCTGGAACAGAAGCTGTTCGGACCAATCAAATTGTCAGGGCGGGCTATAGATGATGATGGACAGATGATCAACAGTAACATAATCATCATGTCACCAAAGAGCGCTTGGGTTGAATTTGTTCACTAAACGGAGAACTTGTTTGTATATGCGTTCACCTTTACTATTTCTCTCAGAAATGATGATCGTGTTATGCAAAGTACTCTGTGTATCCTTAAATTATTTTACAACATCGTTTACACTCACTTCTTCCAGTATGCGTACAGACAGGGTTGCCAAGTTTTCATAACAAAACCTGCCCAATTGCTACTCAAAACTAGCCCAATAGATTTCCGGAGGGGTTCTCCGGAAAAAATGGCGTTCAGGGGGTAAATTATTTGTTTCTTTGGCAGGGTTGCCTGGGTTCCTGGGTCTAAATATCACATAATCAGGGTCGCTTCAACCCGCGGACATGGCAACACTGTGTGCATTTGAGTTCTGTTGACATATGACAATTAATGCTATGCGTCGCTCTGTTGCTCTGATTGGTTGTAGGTCTATCCATTTGAGGTCTTTCCTGGTTGGGTTGAAACACGCCCCATAATCACAGCTCAACGGAGCAGTACCAGACTCATATTCTGACTAGAATTGAGCATGACAACGTCAGGCTAGTGAATTTGTCTATTCAAGTGTAAGAAGATGTGAAAGAGAACTCAATGTAGTATTTTGTCTGAGACGCGTGGCTTTCTGTGTGCGCACACAAAACTTCTCACACAGTGCATGAGTACAAAATGAGTTCACGTTTGCATATTTTTGTGCTTGAATGTTTAAATTGGAAAGGCTTAAAAACATGCAAATGATAAGCGATCGTGACCATGCAGCACTGGCCCGATCGGGACACTGACAGTTCCTGACAGTCCGAAACGCTGAATAAGAGGATGACATCTTTTGGAGAAGACTAGTAATAAGATTAACATCAATCAGATATTACGTTCAATGTTTGCGGGAATGAATAATGAAAAAAAACTGATTCATAACTTCTGAGAAAACTATTCATTGCAAAAAAAATTGTATCACCACTGTGTTGGAGCTGCTCTGGAGGGGGAACTCGACCTTCAACCTCCATGTGCTGGTCAAAAAGCCTCCTCAGGAGTGTGTGTTTCAGGAGGGGAGCAGATCCAACTCACTGCTCTGACTCCATTCTGGATTAAAACACACTTACAACATAAATTATCAAGACTTCAGAGTCATAAAGTCCGTGAAACATTAGATCACTTTTTACAATAAAAGATTGTTTCAATTTACGGAGTGTCTATTTACACTAAGTGCATTGTTAGCAGAGGCTATTTACAGTAACTCCGCCCACTGACGTCTGATTGGCCCAGACAAAATTACAGAAGATGGCGGATTGTCAACAATCCGACCCAAGTTCAAATCCGCCTTTTGCCGAACTCACTCTACTCCCTTTTCTCATCACATATCAGATCAGATAGGAATTTATTCTCAATAAAAATGAAGAAAATATTAGAAAAGTGGAAATAAAGTGTCTAACGTGTGTTTAATAACAAAGTGTTTAGGGTTAGAGGTCAGTGTAGGGATGGCCCAATAAGGCGGCATCCATTTAATCATTTTAATTAATGTTATTATTGCATACTGCATAATGTACAACAACACTGAGGTGCAAATAGTACTATTTATACGAATAAATAGCATCTAACTACTATTTACACTTATTGCAAAGAAAATACTGCTATTTTAACTAAGTGTAAATAAAATCCATCGCCATTTGTACTGTTGTATAAGTAGGTTAGGGTTCGGGTTAGGAGAATAAGTTCACATGCCAAAATATCAAAGCAGACAGTCTACTAATACCCTAATGAGAGTTAGCTGACATGTAGTTGCAAAGTTACTTGTAGTTAGTAGAATGTCTAAAGTGGACCGTTGAAATAAGTAATAAAAAAGGTGTTTCTTTGAAAGTGTTACAAAATACAATGAAGGGAGATCCTCTTTGGCAGTATAATGGCCAGCCAAACCTTCATCTTCCTCTGGATAAAGGTCCAATATGTGAACGCAGTTCCATGCGACTTTCAAACTTAATAAAACGACCTTAAAGCCACGAGGAGCTTCTTCCAGTGTGTGCGGAGATGATATGGTGAGTTACAGCGGAGGTGAAGCGAGGAGACGACCCAGGCAGCGCAGTCGCTCATCTGTCATTCATCGCCCGCCGCTCTCAGAGGACAGCCTCACCTGAGGATGGAGTCATTCAAAGGTGACAGCATTGAGAATTACCTGTGAAAATATTATATTTATATGGATGAGATCCTGTGTGACTGACAGTGTCATTTAGAGGGAGTCAGCCACTGTCTTCAGTCAGTGTGTGTTTACATCTGCACACTTCTATTGACATGATCCAATCAAGATAAGACGTTTTACTTAACATGCTGAGCAAAGTCACCAGAATATGCCTCAGTTAAAGTTAACAGAGATTTCCTTCAACTCTAAAACACAGCACAATGCAATGCATAATTCAAAACATAAGTGGAATTAAATAGTTAAACTCTACTGGAAAGCCATGTCTAACAACAAACAGGCGACTGTCAAAGTCACGTATAAGCAAATTCTGCTGAATAATGATAATGTTCACTCTTGGTTATGAAGCAGGATCAATAGCCGCGGCCAAAAGCGGGCATTCAAGTGCATGCCAGGGCCAGTCGTGTTTCCACTGTCACTCCCGGGGCTTGATCGGGCCCCGTTGGGGCTTCCTCGGTGCCAATGGCCCGGGTTTTTTGGCCCGCCGAATACCTTGGTCCAAAGCGGTCCAGCTCGCAGAACGTGTTTGAAATAAATCAAGCGTAGCATCAGTTCTGGCAGGTCACCTTAGTCAAACTCACATCAACTGACTGTCAGCTGATCACGTCTACCTATACGAACAGACGTCTATGCCAGCACACATATATAAGCTCCTTCAGTACTATCAGCAGCTATAGCGTTCTCCAGAGCTCCTTTACCCTCCTCCATCCCCAGCTCCACCTCTCATCAGCTGATCACGTCTACCTATAAGAACACAACGTCTATCACAGAACACATATATAAGCTCCTTCAGTACTATCAGCAGCTATAGCGTTCTCCAGAGCTCATTTACCCTCCTCCATCCCCAGCTCCACCTCTCGTCAGCTGATCACGTCTACCTATAGGAACACGACGTCTATCACAGAACACATATATAAGCTCCTTCAGTACTATCAGCAGCTATAGCGTTCTCCAGAGCTCCTTTACCCTCCTCCATCCCCAGCTCCACCTCTCATCAGCTGATCACGTCTACCTATAAGAACACAACGTCTATCACAGAACACATATATAAGCTCCTTCAGTACTATCAGCAGCTATAGCGTTCTCCAGAGCTCCTTTACCCTCCTCCATCCCCAGCTCCACCTCTCATCAGCTGATCACGTCTACCTATAGGAACACGACGTCTATCACAGAACACATATATAAGCTCCTTCAGTACTATCAGCAGCTATAGTGTTCCTCAGAGCTCATTTACCCTCCTCCATCCCCAGCTCCACCTCTCGTCAGCTGATCACGTCTACCTATAGGAACACGACGTCTATCACAGAACACATATATAAGCTCCTTCAGTACTATCAGCAGCTATAGTGTTCCTCAGAGCTCATTTACCCTTCTCCATCCCCAGCTCCACCTCTCGTCAGCTGACTGTCAGCTGATCACGTCTACCTATAGGGACACGACGTCTATCACAGCACACATATATAAGCTCCTTCAGTACTATCAGCAGCTATAGCGTTCTCCAGAGCTCATTTACCCTCCTCCATCCCCAGCTCCACCTCTTGTCAGCTGATCACGTCAACCTATAGGAACACAACGTCTATCACAGCACACATATATAAGCTCCTTCAGTACTATCAGCAGCTATAGCGTTCCTCAGAGCTCATTTACCCTCCTCCATCCCCAGCTCCACCTCTTGTCAGCTGATCACGTCTACCTATAGGAACACGACGTGTATCACAGCACAGATATATAAGTTCCTTCCGTACTATCAGCAGCTATAGCGTTCTCCAGAGCTCATTTACCCTTCTCCATCCCCAGCTCCACCTCTCGTCCGTCAGAATTTGGCGTCGAATTCGACTAAATTCCCGAATGATGTTGTACATTTAAATATTGACATTAATGATATCTGCAATACATTGTTGGTTCTTTTCTGTTTACCCTAGGGGGGTTTATCGCTGCTCTCTTGCCCAGAACAGAACCATATCACCAATCCAAACTATATGCTAATTGTCAATCATCTTTGATGATGACAGAACTTCTGTTCTGACCACCATATAAGGCAGAAATATTTATATGCGATGTGAAACTATGTGCGCTGACCATTACTATAGTAAACATGGTAAATACAACCGCGTGAAGAAATCAGACAAATCATATAAGTTAGGTTATCACAATCATGTATGTATTTTATCTGTCAGTACGTCTCGTCTCTTTGGACTGTCGGATATGCATATTTAGCTCCACATATGTTATAAATAAGAGCTTCCTCTGTTTCTGTTTTTGGGGACACTACATTTTTCACCCCTCCCTTTCAAAGCACATGGAGAAGCTACGGTGGCCGACACAGGACAAAAATGTAAGACAGCAGAGAGGGACTAGTGCTCTGTAGAGAAGTTTATCCGTTTAGGGCCACCGTAGAAACATGGCGGCGCAAAATGGCGGCTTCACTGTAAGGGACCCTCGGTGTGTGTAGATAGAAACGGCTCATTCTGAGGTAATAAAAACATAACGGCCTTTACACACCACTGAAAACATAGTTATGTATATTATATTGCATTTCTGTTCATAGATCCTCGTGAATATTACACACTGCACCTTTAAGTAAACAACAACAAACGGCTGCTTTTATCACACTCGTTTTGCGATCTCGCTAGTTTCCAGTGATTTCTTTCTGATAAACTTCCATGTGTTGGTGAAATGATGGGTGTGTGTGTGTGACGTTGTTCCAGAGAGGCGTGTTGCGGGCGGGTTTTAGTGAAGCGTTCGATGGTGGAAAAGCGGCTAATGTTTAGAAGAATCCAGTGTGTCCTTATTCCAGCTGGAGAAAACACAGTGCAGGTCCCAGAGCAGTTCTTCAGAAATGGAGCACATGCCGCTATCTAATCTAGGAGCGTGTTGTTTGATGCTCAAGGACAGCATCACCTCCACCCATATTGAAATTTAATTGAGAGCACCATTTAAGAAAGTCAGAGAGCTCCGGCAATGTCAACACGCAGCTATGTCAAAGCCAGCACAGAATCCCAGGTGTCTCCTTCCCAAGTCATCGGGAACAGCATGATGTGTTTGTTCCCAACTTTTGTCCCGAGCTCAGTTTTGATGCAAATGTCTCGGCGACGGAGCACGAGGTGAGAGGACTTGTCAAAGTCACAGGAGAAAGTGGGGTTATCATAAAAACAAACACGCAGACCACAAGGGCAATTACTGCCCTAATATCCCATTTCCCCTCAAGACACACATAACCTCAGCGCTAGATGATTGCCAGCGCAATATGAAGCCAACCATCTCCAAGTCACCTTTCCATAATGAAAAGAAGAGAGGAGTCAATGGAAAAAGCACAGAAAACATGTTGAAGCTACGAGGTGCAATAATGCACAATATAGATGGAAAATCATTTTGTGTGATCAGCTGATTATATAGCTTTTGCGACCAGATCTGATGTATTCATCACAGTAAATTCCCCGGTGTTGATATGGGAACCACCAGCAGGGTGTTAAAGTAACAGGGTGTTTTATTAACCCAGCATTTTTTAGATTGTGGACATTTTTAAAAGGGACTTTTTTTACCAGGCTTTCTGTGTTCAATTAGTTCAACATTATGTTCCTATGTTATGTTTGTATGATTTCTAGAGTTATATATTAGTTATGGACAGCAGTTTGGTCCATTTTATGGTTTTGAAAGTGCTTTATTAATAAAAGTTGAGTTGAGGTTAATATACACAGATCAGGCATAACATTATATCCTAATATTGTGTTGGTCCCCCTTTTGCTGACCCGTCGAGGCATGGACTCCTCTAGACCCCTGAAGGTGTGCTGTGGTATCTGGCACCAAGATGTTAGCAGCAGATCCTTTAAGTCCTGTAAGTTGCGAGGTGGGGCCTCCATGGATCGGACATGTTTGTTCAGCACATCCCGCAGATGCTCGATTGGATTGAGATCTGGGGATTTTGGAGGCCAAGTCAACGACTCAAACTCGTTGTGCTCCTCAAACCCTGACTGGTCAGCGGCTGTGCCGCCCCATACTCCTCAAACTGAGATGCTCTGTGTATTCTGAGCCCTTTCTATCAGAACCAGCATTAACTTCTTGAGCAGTTTGAGCTCCAGTAGCTCGTCTGTTTGATCGGACCACACGGGCCAGCCTTCGCTCCCCACGTGCATCAATGAGCCTCGGCCGCCCATGACCCTGTGACCGGTTCTCCACTGGTCCTTCACTTTTGATAGAGACTGACCACTGCAGACCGGGAACACCCCACAAGAGCTGCAGTTTTGGAGATGCTCTGACCCAGTCGTCTAGCCGTCACAATCTGGCCCTTGTCAAACTCGCTCAAATCCTCACGCTTGCCCATTTTTCCTGCTTCTAACACATCAACTCTGAGGACCAAATGTTCACTTGCTGCCTAATATATCCCACCCACTAACAGGAGATGAAGAGATCATCAGTGTTATTCACCTGTCATAATGTTATGCCTGATATCTATATCTTCATATATCCAGAGGATGCATGTATGTGACAATAATACATCGTCTTATAGGTAACATGTATGGTATGATCATTCTTGATATCGAGTAATATATGTCATATATATTACATGCTTAGAAATTAAAATGAGCTGAATTTTAATATTGCACATGAAGAGGTGAGATGTAGAGTTCTTAGTGGCGGTGCATGTCCATAAGCAGCAGGTATGAGGAGAGAAACAGATGTGTTTTGCCACACACACACACACTCATGGATCAGAGAGCAATGACAGATTTATCCAAATAAAAGGCTTGAGCACTCCAGGAAAGCATTATATTATCGCTTTCATTCCCTGCAGTCTTCTCACGCTTTCACAGCCCCGTTCTGCTCTGAGTGCGGGATGCAACACAGACAGTGTTTGAAGAACAAACAGATCCCTTCCTGCTCTTATCTCTAAATGTCTTTTTAAACACATCACAGCTCCTCATAGGCTTTTAATGCCGCAGTAAATGCATGCTTCAGTGTCGCAGTCAGGCTGAAAAACAAGCAGCGGCAGATAACAGGCCAAGCCAGGGACAGCCCCACAAAACCTCCCAATATGATTTAAGAAACATGTCCTTTTTTATTCAAATAAAGTGTGTTGTTTTGTTTGATGTTACAACACTTTATGGGCCAGTAAACAACACACTTGAACCCAAACAATCATTTTGAGCAGCTACTGTGCTGGATGAAGTGCAGCATGCCCATAAAAACAGAGCGTTCCAGGAGAGAGACTCAAAACCAGGGTAAAAAATAGCCTATTATTTATTCATTATGATGTTTTTGAATGTAAAAACCACTCAAATGTCATAAAAGATCTTCTCTGTGAATATATATCGAGGCCTTATGAGTATTCATTGGGTTTCAATTTCAATTGGCGTAGATTTTCTAAGTTCATTTACTTATATAGAGTATAATTGCTGATATATTGAGTGTGTACGCTGATGAAACAGCAAACAATTTTTCAGTAAAATTGTCTTCAGTTGATTACATCTCTGACTCCTGATCTTCATTCGTCATATCTGGCTCTCAGGTCATAAAATGTTCATTAACTGGCTTTTTTGTTTTTTTTTATACTGTTGTCTGAGCTCAACTTATGACATTTGAGTGGTTTTTACATTCAAAAACATCATAATGAATAAATAATAGGCTATTTTTTACCCTGGTTTTGAGTCTCTCTCCTGGAACGCTCTGTTTTTATGGGCATGCCGCACTGAAGACTTGGAAGTAAACGCCCACTGCTATGATTGGATAACAGCTTTGCATATTATAATGAGTTTCGACTCCGCCGTCAGTACACGTGGGGAATTGTTTTGAAAACATCCAATGTGGAAAAATGGCAACCGGAATGATTCGCCCATACATCGACCCAGAGTCTGATCCCGAATCGCAGGACAATGAAACAACAACACCTCAAATACAAAGGATACTCCAGCCTGTGACCTTTTGTGACCGGTTAGACTGGTACACATAATCAGTAGATATCAAACCATAACTGTAACAATGCAATACTATCACATATAAAAACATGTTTTACTCACATAGGTGTGTTGCACCATTCCTGTCAGATCCAGAAGGCACAGTATTGTGTTTTAATCTCAATATGTCTGCAAATCCAGTCTCTTGTTTACAAACGAATCTACGGTTAAATGAAGGAACAAATGTGCAATGTCGTCCCCACGTGAGCTGGATATTCATTAAAAATACATTTCAACCACACATTCCTAATATTAGAATCCGAAGGAAGCTCATGCAGGGACTGTGTTCTTCCACAACCAGGCACAGCGCAAAATCTTGCTATCTTCGGCATGTTTATTGCTCGGTAGCATGAGCCGTTTAGCTCCATGAGTCAGTGGGCGGGGCAACAGAATCAGGCGGTGTTTCACCACACTCAGAGATCACAGCCTGGCACATTCTGAGATCGATCGTTTGCTGGGCCTGGTGTCAATAAATGCTTTTCTTTGACTAAAGGTCCTTTCACACTGGACGTGATTTTGACACGCGAATATTTCGTGTGATGGTTTTTGGTTTTTATTTTGATCAGCTGTTTGTGTAATGAGTCCTTCCACACCGAACGCGAATGTGCTGCGGTGAAAAAAGTACTTTTTTTTTTTTGCTTCAATGGCAATTTTTTAAAACTCTCGCAGCAACAGAAAAGGCTTCAACCAATCACATACAAAGAAACAAAGGTGACAAAAAGTCCAGTTGATGTCATTAGCTATTCAATCAACATTAACCTTTGCCAGGTACCACATTGCTCATGAGATTACAGCTGTAGTTGTAGTTAACATAACCTTTTGAGTTAAAACTTGTAGATTTTTTTCTAAACTTAATTGTGTCCACGACTATGGAAAGTGAATGTGTTTCCGTCAGTACGTCTGTGGCACTTAAATGCTTAATGTAACGTTGTTTGTTCGTGTGGGAAGAAGGAGGCGGGAACCGGCGAAAATTCAACAACTTTAATAAAATAAATGAACACAAAATGAACGTAAAAGCCCCTCACGGACAACTGCCACGCACACACATAACAAAACACAAATTAAAATCCAGGCCTGGTCCTCTCTCGTCCTTCACTCATGTCGCTCGGGCTCCCTCATGAGAGGACCGGTGTGCCTCGCAGGTGACGCTCATTCTCAATCACGCACACCGATCTCGCTCGCTCCTCCCATGTCTCTCGCTCGTCCACCTCGCCACACTTACATTGTGACTCAACTGGAAACACAGTTGCTCCGGATCGATTGGTTCCTGAAGTGTGTGTTTGTCTCGTCAGATGCGGTGCTACTGTCTCTAGAGGAGCTCCTCAAATTGACCAACGGATATTCGAAAGTAAGTGCGGAACCGGCCATAATAAAGCTTTAGCTCCTGTAGATTAGCATACTAATTAATGCATAATGTGAGATGGTGGTCCAGTGGGTTAAACCATGGAACTGATATGCAGAAGGTTGCTGGTTCGATCCCAGCGGTCACCACCAGTGTGTCCTTGAGCAAGGCACTTTACTCCATGTTGCTCCAGGGGGATTGTCCCTGTAATAAGTGCACTGTAAGTCGCTTTGGATAAAAGCGTCTGCCAAATGCATAAATGTACTCCCCTTCACACTCTTTGTTCTTTAAGACTGGGTGCACCCAAAACCTTCTTTTTGGTCTTTTAAAGAAAATGAACAGCTTGTCTTCACTGGATGAGGAAGTGTCCGTGTTTTCTCAATTGTTTGGGAATGTTGGAGCTCTGAAACGTCACAGACGTCGCAAATTCATGTGTGAACGGTTTTGACACGAACCATTCGCACACAAAATATTCGCTTTTTCGATACGCGTCTAGTGTGAAAGGGACTTTACAAGGCGATTAACTTTTATATATCAAAGGCTGAATGAAAAGTTGATTTCTCAATTCATGACCCCTTTAACTGTAGATTCCCCTACAAAACAACACAAGTGACGGTGGTGAGAAACAGCAGTTCCGAAAGCATCTGATCATAGCGATGAGGATGTGTTTGCAGCAGCTCTGTGATTCGGCTCTCTGGTCGAGTCATGCCACATTTATTTATATAGCATTTTATGCAATGTATTGCTCTAAAGCAAGTAGCTTTACCGTTTTTGTCAGTGTCTCTTTTAATTAGAATTACAACATTTTCTACTATAAAGCAGCTCTCGTTCTTTGTGTCTGACTTTGACATGAACCAGAGAAGATTTCCAGACCAAAGAAGGCGGAGCCTCAGAGCCACACCCACATATTACATCATCATCACGGTTCAATGGTAATTCAAAGGTGTTTTCCGCATCGAGATTGAACTTTTCTGGAAAGACCAATTTGGCAAACTGTTTCAAACTCCTGAAACAAACTTCATTGTGGTCAGTGTTGGGTAAGTTACTCTGAAAAAGAAATTAATTACTAGTTGCTAAGATGTGTAATTAGATTACTGTACAAATTACTCTCTCCAAAAAGTATTTAATTATTTATGACTTTCTAAATCTTGTATCAACCTGGACTAGTTATGCGACTCAAGGATAGACATGAAACGCTCTTTAATTCATTCAAATAAATGATATAAAACTTCATGAATTATTCTTATTAACTGACCAAAGTATTACAAATGTGAGAAAGATACTTAAAACATGCATTTTAAAGTTAATCTCTTACTTCCCCTTTTCAAGGGAAAAGTAATTCAATTACAGTAACTAATTACTTAGAAACTAATTACACCCATCACTGATTGTGGCCTGTTTGTTTGTTTTTTCTCAAAAATAGGTCACACCAGTTCATCCTTCGATTTCGCTTGAAGTATATCGGGGCCTTTATTGTTTCCCTTCAGAAGGCATTGATTCATCCAATGGGGTCATATGGCTTTGTGTAGTCAGCTTTTGGGTTACTATCCACTTGCATTATATGGATGGATTATTTTACAAAAACAAAATGATGTTCATCTAAAGAAAGGATGTCCTATTAATCTGTGAAGGCATGAGGGTGAATAAATGATAAGAGAATATTTGGGTGGAGTAGCTCAGACTGCCAGTGTTGCGATAATCTGAGAATGAAGGGGCTTCATTCAAGGGTCAAGGCTGGACAAGCCTCATCAAGAGAAGCAATCAAAGCTTGACAACTGCTTATTGGCTTCCCCTCGATCTTGAGGTCCTGGAAACAGCATTTCTCCGCTCACCTCACCAACCCTCCTCCGGCTCCAGACTTCATCACTGTGGCTGGAATGGCTGAGCAGGGTTAGGATGGCCACACTTGAAGATTTTAAGCCTGATTTGCACGCCCAAGTGATCAGGTGCATGGATGGTGGGGGGGTCCAATTCACAAACAACTTTTTGTCCAAAAAATCCTCAATTGAGTGGTGTCAACATGTTTGATATTTACGACTCTTGAGCACGCCTATGACGTTGCATGCCCCTATAGCTGAAATTTGGCATCCGCAAACATGCCACGAAAGTGGATCATTGAGAAAAATATGACCCATATTATTTTTTCTCCTTTTGTTTAACAAAACTCACACCCGGAGAACCAGCTAACGACGTTGATTGTCCTCCATTTGTTTTTCTTCTCAAGTCACGTTTGATCTGGCGAGTCTCCGTGAGATCTCGTCTCACTGTGGAAATGTTACTAACCGAGTGTGGTCTCGAGGTCCGGACAAATCGTCTAGTGTGTACATTCGAAAGATTATAATGCTTAAAATTGGTTGAAACTACCCTTATGTCTGTGGTCTCCAAACCCAAATTGATTAAGATCCTCTAGTGTGTCCCAGGCCTTAGAGACACAGGAAGCTGTCGCCTACTCTCCCATCTTAACAAGCCTTTTGTTGCGGTAGATCAGGGGAGCTGGTTTGGCAGATTTCTGGTAGTGTGCCTTGAAAGTATTTAGTTAGCAAAGTGTCAGCTACTTCCTCCGTGTTGAGTGAACCCATGAAAGAAAGCATATTTTGGTCCCCTTGATAGGGAATTAGATGCTGTGTTGCTTAACCACACTTCCAAAATACTTCTTGTTTGAAGAAATTTGAGTTGGATGGCACAAATATCCACTTATAAGATATGCAACGTGCCATCGGCCAATGCATTGCCATGCTTCTATAAGGGCTAAAGACTATCGTCACACATGGGAGGTGTTCCCAAAGTGTCATTGCACTGCATCTTGTGTTTTTAGTGTTTAGTCTATGGGTCTTTACGTCTTATAGAAGTGTGTTGTCCATAAAGGAAACACATGCTCAAGAAGTAGGTGTCCAAAATGTTCTCCCAGAGGCATAACCCTGGACTCTCCTACACAATACAAAAGCATGAAACATTGTCCTAGTGTCCGCCGCACCATATGAACCACTTTTCTTAATATTTACTGCTGCATCTTTAAACAAATACGTTCAGTCGAGTTGCACACAGTGTTTACTGCCAGTTTTGCAGTAGCAATGTCATGCTTCTTCATTATAAAGGTCCAGCATCCTCTCTTTATGCTGATACGTGCAGCTTCATCAGGGTTGAGTTAAATCCACTGCGGTTCTTTTCCTCTCCTGCTGTGATCAAACAGGATGCGGCTGATAGAGGGGTTTAGAGAGATGCAGCGGCGCTCCTTATTCCAGGCATCCGTGAGGGTGAAAGCGCATGAGGACGATCAGTTAACTCAACCCCCACCCCGAGCGGCCCACCTCACCCGGGCTCCATCCATCACAGGCACAATGCCCTGCCTCCAGTACTGATGTATGGCCAGAGAGGTTACTGACAGGTCATCGTGAGTGGGGCCATTGATCAGCGGCAGGAACTGTCCAGTCATTAGGACACACGCGGCAGGTGAGCCTCAATCACTGGAGATAAAATTGACTATCTAGTCCAGGAATTCTTGTCTGCTCTTTTGGGAGTGAATGATTGGAACTGTCGAGTGTTAATTTGAAACACTTACATCCGCAACGCAAGCTACATTTACATTTTTTAGCAGCTTGAAATGTAGCTTCCTCAACACCATTCATTTTGCATCACAAGTTAAAATTCTCCTCCACTTTACCAGACGGACTAATTTCAAAATGGGCCGTGTGGATTAATTAACGGGGTACTTTTACACAGAGGAAAAAAGGACAAAAAAAACATAATCTATAAATAACTGTTTCCATCTACAGTTGCAAATTTATGCACAAAATTGGCATATAGCATAAAACATTTGTGAATAAAGCACAGTTTCCAAAAGAGAACAAAACGTCCTGAAAAACTGGCACTAAATATCACTAAAGTCGCACCAGTAGGAGAAGCCAGGGGTACGTATACAGTAAAGTAGACGAAACACAATAAAGTTATCTTGCGTTCGGAGGCGGATGCCTGGAAGGTAATTACAGTTGTGGTCAGAATTATTGGCAACCCTGGTAAATGTGAACTGTAAAAAATAAATCAGCATTTTTTATCCTTTTGACTTTTTATTTTTTTAAAATTCAAAAATAGAACCTTTAATTGAAGTAAAAGAATCAAAAGTGGGGGGTAAATCTCATTATGAAATAAATGCTTTTCTCCAAAACACAATGGCCACAATTATTGGCACCTTTTTATTAAAGGGTTAGTTCACCCAAAAAACTAACCATCAGTGAGTCGAATCATGATTCGGATCGCGTGTCAAACCGCCAAACTGCTGAAATCACATGACTTAGGCAATCCAAACCGCTGAATCGACTCGCTGATTCATAACGCTTCGAAGCTTCATGATGCAGTGTTTTGAAATCGGTCAACACGTTATTTAGGGTTTTTTTGCGCACAAAAACTATTCTTGTTGCTTCATAAAGTTATTGTAGAACCTGCACTGTAGTGAGATGGACTTCGTAACGACGTCTTTAGTAGCTTTTATGGGTCTTGAGAGTGTAAAGTGCATTGTACCAATGAAGGCCTTTCTGAGCCATCGGATTTACACTAAAATATCTTCATTTGTGTTCCGAAGATGAACAGAGGTCTGACGGGTGTCCAACGACATGAGGGTCAGTCATTAATGACAGAATTTTAATTTTTGGGTGAACTAACCCTTTAAATACTTTTTTCAACCTCCTTTTCCCAAGATAACCAAGAGTTTTCTCCTATAAAACCTGATGAGTTTGGAGATCAGAGAGCATTCCTCCATACAGAATCTCTCCAGATCCTTCAGATTCCCAGCGCTTCTCTTCAGTTCATCAGATGTTTGTTTAGGATCATTATCCTGATGGAAGATCCAACCACGGCACATTATAAAACTTTCTAGCAGGAGCCGTCAGGTTTTTACTTTTTTATCTGCTGGTATTTGTTAGAATCTGTGATACCATGAATCTGAACAAGAAGTCCAGAACCTCCAACAAAAAAATAGGCCCACACCAGTAAAGATCCAGCTGTGTATTTAACCGTGGGCATTTGGTGTGTTTTATCCCATCTGGTGTGTTTGCTGCCAAGAAGCTCTTGCTTTAGTGTCATCTGACATTTACATTTATGCATTTGGCAGACGCTTTTATCCAAAGCGACTTACAGGGCCTTATTACAGGGACAATCCCCCTGGAGCAACATGGAGTAAAGTGCCTTGCTCAAGGACACACTGGTGGTGACCGCTGGGATCGAACCAGCAACCTTCTGCATATCAGTTCCATGGTTTAACCCACTGGACCACCATCTCACCATCTGACCACAGGACCAGGTCCATCTGAAGCTCCAGTCATGTCTGACCACTGAATATGCTGGAGTTTGTTTCTGGATGAGCGAGGAGGATTGTTCTGGAAACCCTCCCAAACAACATGTGGTGATGTAGGGGCTGATACATGTTTTAGTCTTTCTGAGCCCAAGACTCAACTAATCTCTGTCATTCTCCATCTGTGATCTTGAAGAGTGTTTGTCCACTCAAACTCTCCTCCTCTCGTGCATTAGGGCGATATACACACACGTCCTCTTCGAGATTCAGAACATCTTCAGTTGAGTGGAACTTCGCAAATTATTGCCCTGATGGTGGAAATGGTTTAAGCTGTTTTCTTATAGCCACTTTCTGTTTTGTAAAGCTCAAGAATATTTTGCTGCACATCAGGGGGTGTATTACAGAAACATCTTAACTTTAGAATCCTATCTTATCTGTTTGGTAAACATGGCAATTTCAGTTAGGACCGCATTTAGGACAGAATGACATTTCTTAAGTGCATAATCTTATCTTAACTATGGATAGGAAAGGGGTAATACAGAGGCATCCTAACTCAACAAAAAATCCTAAAAGCTGTCTTAACTTTAGGACAACCCCACTGATGTACTAACTTCAAACCTTTTTGAAATCCAACGGTAAAAATCACAGTACAAAAGCCTTTTTTCGAGAGAGCGTTACATTTATTAATTAAATAAGATGAACACTTTACAGTTGGTTTTGATACTGTAAGTCATTCCGTTCAAGCGCTATTGAAGTTAGAAATGTGTATACCAATGTCGTACTTAACTTTAGAGACAGTCCCTAAATTTGCGCATATCGAACATCTAATAACGTCAAACCAACTTTATGCCAGTTCATTCTTCAAGTGACTAACGCCTTATACTTTTTATTTGCAAAAGGCGATTTATAAAACAGGCTTTAACTTTTCAACTAAGCTGATCAAAATTTCAATTTCTGCCGCACTGGAACTAAAAGCACGCCGTTGTTTCTCCATTTTGATTTTAGGTTTACCTCAGAAGCAGTTTGCGCGTTGTTAAGATTTGCTTCTTTTATATACGAAATTGTGAAAAATCATAAATTAATCCTAAATCATATCTTAAGTTAAGACCTAAGATAGAACGTTTCTGTAATACGCCCCCAGAACTATATTCTGTGGTTTTGCTCATTGTGATGAATGATCGAGTGAATTTGGCCTTTGTGGTTCCTCATATATATACTCATGTGAAACGAAACGTTGTTGCTGGACAATTTCATGTTGCTAGTCACCCTGGTGTGCTAAAATAAAAAAAATTAAAAATAAAAATATGAATGGGAATATACTTCAGAGATATTTTACTCATAAAAAATCCCATGGGTGCCAATAATTGTGGCCCACATGTTTTGGAGAAAAACATTTATTTCCCCCCGCTTTCAATTAATTTACTTCAATGAAAGGTTTGATTTTTACAATTTTTTAATGAAAGATCAAAAGAACAAACAGTGTAGATTTATTTTTATAGCTATATTTGATCATATTTACCAAGGGGGGCAATAATGACCACAACTGTTTATTGAACCACGTTGCCGACAGACTTTCTCAGGCAATTCAGAAGCTGTGCAACGAGATTGGTCCACTGGTTAGTCCAGTTATGCCATCCCCTCACAAAGTCAAATGATTTTTTTGATGCGCATCGAGGAATTTATTCGGTAGCTAAATGTTTTTCCATCATAGTTTATGCGCATCTTATCGGATAAAAAATGTATCCAACTCAATAAATTTTTATGTACATTTATTCGCATTTTGGCATTTCCATCCAGTTTTTTTTTCTGCTATATCCCAAAATGCGCATATAAATAGGTGGATGGAAACAGAGCTCATCATTTCCCTCTGGGATCTTTATTTATAACTCCTTCTGAGGCAGAGTTAAGAAAAGATGATTGCTTACGGACACTGAGCTGTGAGGAGCCAATTTACATTTGTGACCATTAGGATTCACAAGAAGACATTCCACGTGTGAGAACAGTCTCTCTGTGAATTTCATCAGCAATTAAGATGAGTTGTAAATCACAAGGACAGGTTCACGAGTGCTTCCGGGGGATGTTGATATTTTACTCCGCTGAGTATGTTTTCCTCCAGTAAACACTCAAATGAGAGACAGCAGATAACAGTCGCTAATGGAATTCACCTGTGGAATAACAGATAAGTGGAGCATACAGCCGTGCACATGGAAACCTGTTCTGTCTCTGAAAATAAAAGACCCGTTTGTCTCATGGTTAATCCAATTAGAAAAAGACAAAAAGATCATCATAGTGGATTGTAAAAGCTGATTAACATTCAAGTCCTTGATAGAGCACAGTTACACATTATTGCATCACTAGACAAAAGCACAATATTGACTACTAAGCGAGACATGTAGGGCCTCATTTCTAACGTGTGCATACACACAGATTTCAACTAACGCTAAAATGGAAAAGTGCTTAGCGCCACGTCAGGGTCTGAGCACATGTACACACTTTCCCTTCCGATTTATACATTTCACTTCTGGAAGAGTGGTGTACACACATTCTTTGAATAACACGTACGCACATTTGAAAAATGATTGTAAGTTCAAATGTAGGACGCTTTCTATAGTAGTTAAGTAGTTTATTTTTTGTCTGCATCACTTAGTCTTTTAAAGGTATCTACCGTTTCATTTTAGAGGTGCCTCAAAGTACACATGCACCCTACAGAATTCCCCTCCAAAAGCAATATATACACAAAACATATGTGTAACCTCTCCGGATCTACTCGCACCGTTCCGTGCACTTCCAGCATGGGAGGTGGGCATGCCAATAAGGACCGCAGCCTATAACGTTAGTCGCTAATGTGCCTCTTGAGATCAGGGGAGTGAGGTTTACACACACAGCTCTTACTAGCTGGCCTCCGTTACACTCACTACCCTAAACATCACATCCATCCGGGTCACGGCACCAATGTGACTGGTCCTACTCACACAGCTCTGAGCGGGATTCGAACCACCATTTCCGGCATGGGAAGTGCGAGTGCTAACAAGAACACTTAAGGCAATAGCCTATAGCGTCAGTCGCTAGTGTGCCTCTTGAGATCAGGGTAGTGAGGTTTACTCACACAGTAAACCTAAGTAAACTAGCTGTAAACTAGCTTGCCTCCATTACACTCACCCCCCTAAACCTCACTCCCATCCGGGTCACGGCACCATTGTGACTGGTCCTACTCACATTGCCCTGAGCCGGATTCAAACCAGCTTTTCCGGCTCAGGAAATCAGATCAATCAGGCTCTAAAAATGATGCTAAAGACAGCAGCCTATAGCATCTGTGTCTAATATGCCTCGTGATGCCAGGGGAGTGAAGTTTATTCACATCGCTCTTACCAGCTCGCTTCTGTTACACTTACGCCCCTAAACATCACATCCATCGGGGTCACGGCACCAAGGTGACTGGTCCTACTCACACAGCTCTGAGCGGGATTCAAACCACCGTTTCCAACATGGGAGGTGGGAGTGCTAACAAGGACACTAAAGGCCTTAGCATATAGCGTCAGTCGCTAGTGTGCCTCTTGAGATCAGGGGAGTGAGGTTTACACACACAGCTCTTACTAGCTCTTACACCAATGTAACTGGTTCAACTCACACTGCCCTGAGCAGGATTTAAACCAGCGTTTCCAGCATGGGAGGTGGGCACACTAACAAGGACCACATCCTATAACGTCAGTCGCTAATGCACCTCTTGAAGCCAGGGGAGTGAGGTTTACTCACACAGCTCTTACTAGCTGGCCTCCATTACACTCATGCCTCTAAACCTCGCTCCCATCCCATTGCTCCGAGCAGGATTCTAACCATTGTTTCTGGTGTGGGAGGTGGGCACACTAACAAGGATGCTAAGGAACACAGGCTATAGCGTCAGTCGCTAGTGTGCCTCTTGAGATCAGGGGAGTGAGGTTTACACACACAGCTCTTACTAGCTGGCCTCCGTTACACTCATTACCCTAAACATCACATCCATCCGGGTCACGGCACCAATGTGACTGGTCCTACTCACACAGCTCTGAGCGGGATTCGAAACACCATTTCCGACATGGGAAGTGGGAGTGCTAACAAGAACACTTAAGGCCATAGCCTATAGCGTCAGTCGCTAGTGTGCCTCTTGAGATCAGGGGAGTGAGGTTTACTCACACAGTAAACCTAAGTAAACTAGATGTAAACTAGCTTGCCTCCATTACACTCACCCCCCTAAACCTCACTCCCATCCGGGTCATGGCACCATTGTGACCTGAGCCGGATTCAAACCAGCTTTTCCGGCATGGAAATCAGATCAATCAGGCTCTAAAAATGATGCTAAAGACAGCAGCTTATAGCAGCTGTGTCTAATATGCCTCGTGATGCCAGGGGAGTGAAGTTTATTCACATCGCTCTTACCAGCTCGCTTCTGTTACACTTACACCCCTAAACATCACATCCATCCGGGTCACGGCACCAAGGTGACTGGTCCTACTCACACAGCTCTGAGCGGGATTCAAACCACTGTTTCCAACATGGGAGGTGGGAGTGCTAACAAGGACACTAAAGGCCTTACCATATAACGTCAGTCGCTAGTGTGACTCTTGAGATCAGGGGAGTGAGGTTTACTCACACAGCTCTTACTAGCTCTTACACCAATGTAACTGGTTCTACTCACACTGCCCTGAGCAGGATTTTAACCAGCGTTTCCAGCATGGGAGGTGGGCACACTAACAAGGACCACAGCCTATAACGTCAGTCGCTAATGCACCTCTTGAAGCCAGGGGAGTGAGGTTTACTCACACAGCTCTTACTAGCTGGCCTCCATTAGACTCATGCCTCTAAACCTCACTCCCATCCCATTGCTCCGAGCAGGATTCGAACCATTGTTTCTGGTGTGGGAGGTGGGCACACTAACAAGGATGCTAAAGAACGCAGGCTATAGCGTCAGTTGCTAGTGTGCCTCTTGAGATCAGGGGAGTGAGGTTTACTCACACAGCTCTTACTAGCTCTAACACCAATGTAACTGGTCCTACTTACATTGCCTGAGCAGGATTTAAACCAGCGTTTCCGGCATGGGAAGTGGGAGTGCTAACAAGGACACTATAGCGTCAGTTGCTAATGCAGCTCTGGAGATTAGGGGAGTGAGGTTTACACACACATTTCTTACTAGCTGGCCTCCATTACACTCACTACCCTAAACCTCACTCCCATCCGGGTCACGGCACCAATGTGACTGGTCCTACTCACACAGCTCTGAGCAGGATTCGAACCACTGTTTCCGGCATGGGAGGAGGGCACACTAACAAGAACGCTAAAGAAGGCAGCCTATAGCATCAGTCGCTAGTGCGCCTTTTGAAGACAGGGGAGTGAGGTTTACTCACACAGCTCTTACTAGCTAGCCTCCATTACACTTACGCCCCTAAACCTCGCTCCCATCCCATTGCTCCGAGCAGGATTCGAACCAGCGTTTCCGACATGGGAAGCGGGAGTGCTAACAAGGACACTAAAGGCCGCCTATAGCGTCAGTCGCTAATGCGGCTCTTGAGATCAGGGGAGTGAGGTTTAGACACACATTTCTTACTAGCTGGCCTCCATTACACTCATGCCTCTAAACCTCGCTCCCATCCCATTGCTCCGAGCAGGATTCGAACCATTGTTTCTGGTGTGGGAGGTGGGCACACTAACAAGGATGCTAAAGAACGCAGGCTATAGCGTAAGTTGCTAGTGTGCCTCTTGAGATCAGGAGAGTGAGGTTTACTCACACAGCTCTTACACCAATGTAACTGGTCCTACTTACATTGCCTGAGCAGGATTTAAACCAGCGTTTCCGGCATGGGAAGCGGGAGTGCTAACAAGGACACTAAAGGCCGCCTATAGCGTCAGTCGCTAATGCAGCTCTTGAGATCAGGGGAGTGAGGTTTACACACACATTTCTAACTAGCTGGCCTCCATTACACTCACCCCCCTAAACCTCACTCCGATCCGGGTCACAGCACCAATGTAGCTGGTCATACTTGCATTGCCTGAGCAGGATTCAAACCGGTGTTTCCGGCATGGGAAGCAGGCTCAAACAAGAATGCTAAAGACTGCAGCTAATAACGTCAGTCTCTAATACGCTTTGTAAGGCCAGAGGAGTGAGTTTTACTCACACAGCTCTTACTAGCTGGCCATTACACATGCATACAACACTGCCATATGGAGAACTGTTCTGCACAGTCAGTTCATCAAAAACAGATCACATAATTAGGCCATATTATGCTCATAAGGGTTTTCTGGTGGTGTTAGTACTCACCATTTAGTTACTTAGAATTTTAGATACAATGTTATTTCATATAAAATGTCATTAAACCTGGGCATTGATTTTGTTCTTGCAGCATTATTGAGACGCTCCAGTAAATCCCACAGGCTCAAACTATTATCTTTAAAATGTTCAGCACAAGACACTGCTAAAAACTGCACTGGCTGATATGAACAGAGCTTATTCCCAAAATATTAAATTGTCTCCTTGCATGTGTCTCACTTTTCAATTTATTATATAACACATTTTTGTCTTGTCAGCTCAGTAAGCACAGATAAGCTTGTTGAGATGCACAAATCACTGGTGTATACTTGCTAAATGTCATCACAACACACTGTGAGCCAGTCTCCAATGTAATTTAATCAAACAATGAGCTTAACAGAGGGTTAATAGCAAGGGCTGTATAATTAACATGGGGATTCAATTTGGAGTCCTTACATAGTGGTTTAACCTAGACCCTCCAGTGAATGAAGGGCTGGCTTTTATTTCCTACCAGATCTGAGTTTCACTTTAGAGAAAGCCAAAGAACACCATTGTTGCCAACCGTTAACCCTCTGGGGTCTGAGGTGTTTTTGGGTGGGAATCAATGACAGTAAGCTGTCATCTTTTGGGACTCATTAAGTTTAACGGTTGCTCTGCATGTTTTATAACACCAAAGTTACATTTCTAACGACTGTAAGAACATCTGCTGAAGGAGGGGGATTTTCTTATAGAGTTAGAATCGCCTGTCTGGAAGGAAACACCTCCGAAATAAAGCCATCCTTTTTAGTCAAGTATATTAAGAAGGCGAGGCATGCTGACAAACCGTGATGATACTCCAACATAGTTGGAACTCATTCATTAAAGAAACTAAGGATGGGTTGCACCAACAAGGATTAATTTCGAATCTAGATTAGATCAAGGTTTATCTAATAATTCTGTTGCTCTAAACTTTAAACCTTGTTTAAAAATTAGCAGGTTTACATTTAAACCATCATTTTGATCCTGGATTTAATTTATATTCACGATAGATTAACTTTAATCCTGTTGCTCCATCATTTTAAACTCAGATTTAAATCAGAATCTTAACATTTACATGTGAGGAGGTGCACCTACAAATAAACTATGCAGATGATTGAACAGAGAAACAGTGGGTGTGTCGTCAGGTCTCAGAGAGGCGTTTATTACTAATAAAAATGAAAAATAAAGCGCATTGTGCCTCCACGCCTGGCTGGTGTGCGGCGATCAAACGGAATGGGCGGCGCTGTCAAGAGCGGAGATAGTCACTCCGCAAATCATGACATTTGCTTATCATAAGTTACGCTGCCACAATATACTCCATTAATTGATACTATAAATATATTTCCAGGCTTATGAAATCCGCACGCGCTGCCGCAATGTTTTCATTTGCCTGCTTGATCAGTAACGGTCTCTCTACATAGCGCTTTATAAAGACAGCTTTATTAAAGTTTATTTACTTTATCGGCAAGCGCTATTTATACGGTGGCCCAGTAGTGCACAACACAACGCAATATAAAAATCAAACATAAGTTCACAACACAACGGAAACAAGCCACAACACAACGAAAAAGCCACAACACAACGGAAACAAGACAAAACACAACGGAAACAAGACAAAACACAATGAAATCAAGCCACAAACCAACGAAATCAAGCCACAACACAACGAAAAAGTGTTGTGGCTTTTTCATTGTGTTGTGGCTTGTTTCCGTTGTGTTTTGTCTTGTTTCCGTTGTGTTGTGGCTTTTTCGTTGTGTTGTGGCTTGTTTCCGTTGTGTTTTGTCTTGTTTCCGTTGTGTTGTGGCTTTTTCGTTGTGTTGTGGCTTGTTTCCGTTGTGTTGTGGCTTCTCCGTTGTGTTGTGGCTTGTTTCCGTTGTCTTGTGGCTTGTTTCCATTGTGTTGTGGCTTGTTTCCATTGTGTTGTGGCTTCTCCGTTGTGTTGTGGCTTGTTTCCGTTGTGTTGTGGCTTGTTTCCGTTGTGTTGTGGCTTGTTTCCGTTGTGTTGTGGCTTGTTTCCGTTGTGTTGTGGCTTCTCCGTTGTGTTGTGGCTTGTTTCCGTTGTGTTGTGGCTTGTTTCCGTTGTGTTGTGGCTTCTCCGTTGTGTTGTGGCTTGTTTCCGTTGTGTTGTGGCTTGTTTCCGTTGTGTTGTGGCTTGTTTCCATTGTGTTGTGGCTTCCCCCATTGTGTTGTGGCTTGTTTCCATTGTGTTGTGGCTTTTCCGTTGTGTTGTGGCTTCTCCGTTGTGTTGTGGCTTGTTTCCGTTGTGTTGTGGCTTGTTTCCGTTGTGTTGTGGCTTGTTTCCATTGTGTTGTGGCTTCTCCGTTGTGTTGTGGCTTGCTTCTCCGTTGTGTTGTGGCTTGTTTCCATTGTGTTGTGTTGTGGCACGTTGTGTTGAGCACTACTGGGCCACCGTATACTTATGTCAGAGAGAGAGTTTATTAGTATTGTTGCTGTCAATGGCGAATCCATCATGGCGGCGAAAATTAATCGTAAATGGAGGTTTAAATCACAGGTTAAACTCTAATCCCCGATTTGTTAATCTGGGTTTAAAATGAAATGCTGCAACACAACTCGATTTAAAATAAAGCCTAGATCAACAAATCCTAGATTAGCTCTAAACTGTGCTTAATTTAACCCTTGTTGTTACAACCCACCCTAAATGGGTACAGTACTGTTGAGCAGGATTACGCGATCGCAGAATTTAACGCAAAATCAAGTTAACTCCGCACAATTCGGAGAATTTTTCTAAATTGCTGCAGATTTTGAGCGTAGACGTGTCGTGTGGCATCATCACAACACACAATCAGCCAAAGAAAAGCCCACTTCCAACTCAAAACGATCAATACATTTCTGTTTGTGACATTGCTTCGGCAATGCATCTGTCAGTCAGTCAACCTCCGCAACCCCGCTCCCCTCTTTAAGCGCACGTGTCTCTCACACACACACACACACACACACAAGCGTCAATTGGTTCAATTTATCAACTGTATGCTACATAAAAGTGGCTCATGCACTCTGTCAACAACCCCAAAATGGACGAAGAGCAAGACCAAACGGGTGAAGATGTAACTTCAGTAATAAAGCGGTTTCCAGAGTTACCCCGTGAATACTTCACATTTCTGACAGCGCTTGTGTAGGCTGATTCTTTACCTTTGAACTTTATAGTCATGTTCTTTTGCACTTGAATCAGTTTGAAACATCTGTTTACTTTACACATTTTTGTGGATTCTTGGTTACTGTTATGTTTAAGGTTCTTTTTGTTGCATAGGCGCAAGATGGCGTTGAGTACAGCGACCCGCATGGGCGCCCCTAAAGTCGTGAAACCGATCTTCAGCCGCGACCTGCTCGAGGACAAATGGCGGGTTCGGGAGCTGTACCGGGGCCGGACACAGTTCACACATTTCCATTGGACATCACTGCGCGTCAAGGGAAATGTTCGACAGGAACAGTCATGTGACGGACCCTTGGGTCATCGACATGCTGGTCACCAAGGGCGAGATGGAGCTGGAGGAAACCATCAAGACAGAGACAGCCACGAGACAGAGGTGCCCACAGACTTCCTCTCCAAATTCTACTACGGACATGACCCTTGAAAAACTACACAAATTTGAGAAAATCAGTAGCCTGACGTCATCATACTCAACTCTAGTCAGAATATGAGTCTGATCTGCTCCGTTGGGCTGTGATTATGGGGCGTGTTTCAACCGAACCAGGAAAGACCTCAATTGGATAGACCTACAACCAATCAGAGCAACGGAGCGACGCATAACGTTAGTTGTCAAATGTCAGCAGAACTCAACTGCACTGTGTTGCCAAGTCCGCGGGTTGAAGCGACCCCAATTTAGTGATATACAGACCCAGGAATGCGAAATTTAGCAGCCGTGCCAAAATAACGCATATTTTACCCCCCAAATGCCATTTTTCCCAGAGAACCCCCCCACCCGGAAAGCTATTGGGCTTGTTTTTGGCTAGTTTTGAGTAGCAATCGGGATTGGGCGAGTTTTGCTGTAAAAACTTGGCAACCCTGTCCGCACGCACGCTGGAATAAGTCACGTTAGAAGAAGAAGATGAGTGTAAACGATCTTTGCCGGTGTTGTAAAAAATAATTTAAGGATACACAGAGTACTGACCAACACCATCATCATTTCTGAGAGAAATAGTAAAGGTGAACGCATATACGAACAAGTTCTCCGTTTAGGATTAGAACAAATTCAACCCAAGCGCCTTTGATGACGTGGATGATTACGTCACTGTTTATCATCTGTCCATCATCGTCTAAAGCCCGCCCTGACAATTTCATTGGTCCGAACAGTTTCTGTTCCGGCATAATTACTTCTCTATGGATCAAGTCCAGACCGAACTGCCCGAGTTAAATTGTTTGTGGGCGGGGCTAAATTCGTCTGGCATCCAGGCTAGAAAATCAGTCATTTTAGGCCACAAAAATTTGAAAAAAGTCCTGCGAAATCCTGGAGGGACTGGTTGACTTTAGTCCAGGGATGTTTGGCTCAGATCCTTGTTTCCTGACACCGTTACGTCTCTCTTTAGTATATGTATGGATTACCGTGTGTCTCTCGTGACCGCAGTCAAAGTCATCACATTCAAATCTGTTTTCCCTGCGTGTCCCGTAATAGAAAAGGGAAAGCAGTCGGAGGAGTAAACAGTATGAGATGTAATTGTCCTCTCAGCCTACAGGATTCAGCGTTTCATCAGACAAGCATTTGCTCTAGGGCTGTGTTGACCGTATGGATCAATCGATTTTATTTGATCTTCATTTTGATGAACCAGTATCGATTCTTAAATCCTAAAACTGACCTTTTAGCCAGAAAATTGACCTCAATTTGTGCGTCTGTCATCTGATAATCTGTGTTACGACTCCTTATTCGAATCAAAGATCAGAAGTAGTAACATTGAGGTCATGGCAAAGTTTGCAGTGAAGGTGGCAAGAGATAACACACAAACTTTATTGATTACTTATACAAAAGTGAAAATATAAGTACCAAAAAGTAGGGATGACTCACAATAATAATGAAGGAAACAATCAAAGGAAGAGAAAATACAAGAACACAAGGTAATATAATTACTAATTAATCCAAGAAAAAAATGACGTAATTAGTGACGCCAAAGAAAAAGAAAATAACAAAAATAAATAAGTGTCTAACTTATAATATAATTTACCTTGGAAGGATGTCCTGTCACTTTATCCACTACAGTAAAAGACCTGGGTGTTATATTCGACCGCAACTTGTCATTCGAAAATCATATTTCATATGTTACAACGGCATTTTTCCACCTTAGAAACATTGCTAAGCTACGTAACATGCTATCTATTCCTGATGCAGAAAAGTTAGTTCATGCATTCATGACCTCGAGATTAGATTACTGTAATGCTTTATTAGCTGGTTGTCCTGCATCCTCAATAAACAAACTACAGTTAGTCCAAAACGCAGCTGCTAGAGTTCTTACTAGGTCAAGAAAATATGATCATATAACACCAATTTTATCATCTCTACACTGGTTACCTATTAAGTTCCGTATCAATTACAAAGTATTGCTACTGACCTATAAAGCCCTAAATGGTTTAGCTCCAGTGTATCTAACGGATCTTCTATCGCCCTACAATCCATCGCGCTCTTTAAGGTCACTAAACTCTAGGCTTCTGGTCATTCCTAGGATATCTAAGTCCACTAAAGGAGGGAGGGCTTTTTCACATTTGGCTCCTAAACTCTGGAATAGTCTTCCTGATATTGTTCGAGGTTCAGACTCGCTGTCCCAGTTTAAAACTAGATTAAAGACGCATCTCTTTAGCCAAGCATTCACATTATAATTACCCTTTACACTACAGTTAAATCGGAACAAAAGCATTAATATAATATTCTGAACAGCAGCTACGCTAATTATTTCCCATCTGCTTTTCTGTTGTTATCTCGGGACTCTAGTCCCGAGGTAAATAGTTAGTCAGCTCCAGTTTGTATCCAGCCTCTCATGAAGACTTCGGATGCCCCAACACCTGTGATGAGACGACTCAACGCCTGTGAAGAGACGACTCAACGCCTGTGAAGAGACGACTCAACGCCTGTGAAGAGACGACTCAACGCCTGTGAAGAGACGACTCAACGCATGTGAAGAGACGACTCAACGCCTGTGAAGAGACGACTCAACGCCTGTGAAGAGACGACTCAACACCTGTGAAGAGACGACTCAACGCCAGTGAAGAGACGACTCAACGCCTGTGAAGAGACGACTCAACGCCTGTGAAGAGACGACTCAACGCCTGTGAAGAGACGACTCAACGCCTGTGAAGAGACGACTCAACGCAGTGACGAGACGACTCAACGCCAGTGAAGAGACGACTCAACGCCTGTGAAGAGACGACTCAACGCCTGTGAAGAGACGACTCAACGCCTGTGAAGAGACGACTCAACGCCAGTGAAGAGACGACTCAACGCATGTGAAGAGACGACTCAACGCCTGTGAAGAGACGACTCAACGCCTGTGAAGAGACGACTCAACGCCTGTGAAGAGACGACTCAACGCCTGTGAAGAAGAGACGACTCAACGCCTGTGAAGAGACGACTCAACGCCTGTGAAGAGACGACTCAACGCCTGTGAAGAGACGACTCAACGCCAGTGAAGAGACGACTCAACGCCTGTGAAGAGACGACTCAACGCCTGTGAAGAGACGACTCAACGCCTGTGAAGAGACGACTCAACGCCTGTGAAGAGACGACTCAACGCATGTGAAGAGATGACACAACGCCTGTGAAGAGACGACTCAACGCCTTTGAAGAGACGACTCAACGCCAGTGAAGAGACGACACAACGCCTGTGAAGAGACGACTCAACGCCTTTGAAGAGACGACTCAACGCCAGTGAAGAGATGACTCAACGCCTGTGAAGAGACGACTCATCGCCTGTGAAGAGACGACTCAACGCCTGTGAAAAGACGACTCAACGCCTGTGAAGAGACGACTCAACGCCTGTGATGAGACGACTCAACGCCTGTGAAGAGACGACTCAACGCCTCTGAAGAGACGACTCAACGCCTGTGAAGAGACGACTCAACGCCTGTGAAGAGACGACTCAACACATGTGAAGAGACGACTCAACGCCTGTGAAGAGACGACTCAACGCCTGTGAAGAGACGACTCAACGCCTGTGAAGAGACGACTCAACGCCTGTGAAGAGACGACTCATCGCCTGTGAAGAGACGACTCAACGCCAGTGAAGAGACGACTCAACGCCTGTGAAGAGACGACTCAACGCCAGTGAAGAGATGACTCAACGCCTGTGAAGAGACGACTCAACGCCTGTGAAGAGACGACTCAACACCTGTGAAGAGACGACTCAACGCCTGTGAAGAGACGACTCAACGCCTGTGAAGAGACGACTCAACGCCTGTGAAGAGACGACTCAACGCCTGTGAAGAGACGACTCAACGCCTGTGAAGAGACGACTCAACGCCTGTGAAGAGACGACTCAACACCTGTGAAAAGACGACTCAACGCCAGTGAAGAGACGACTCAACGCCTGTGAAGAGATGACTCAACGCCTGTGAAGAGACGACTCAACGCCTGTGAAGAGACGACTCAACGCCTGTGAAGAGACGACTCAACACCTGTGAAGAGACGACTCAACGCCTTTGAAGAGACGACTCAACGCCTGTGAAGAGACGACTCAACGCCTGTGAAGAGACGACTCAACGCCAGTGAAGAGACGACTCAACGCCTGTGAAGAGACGACTCAACGCCTGTGAAGAGACGACTCAACGCCTGTGGAGAGACGACTCAACGCCTGTGAAGAGACGACTCAACGCCTTTGAAGAGACGACTCAACGCCTGTGAAGAGACGACTCAACGCCTGTGGAGAGACGACTCAACGCCTGTGAAGAGACGACTCAACGCCTTTGAAGAGACGACTCAACGCCTGTGAAGAGACGACTCAACGCCTGTGAAGAGATGACTCAACGCCTGTGAAGAGATGACTCAACGCCTTTGAAGAGACGACTCAACGCCTGTGAAGAGACGACTCAACGCCAGTGAAGAAGAGACGACTCAACGCCTGTGAAGAGACGACTCAACGCCTGTGAAGAGACGACTCAACGCCTGTGAAGAGACGACTCAACACCTGTGAAGAGACGACTCAACGCCTGTGAAGAGACGACTCAACGCCTGTGAAGAGACGACTCAAAGCCTGTGAAGAGACGACTCAACGCCTGTGAAGAGACGACTCAACGCCTGTGAAGAGACGACTCAACGCCTGTGAAGAGACGACTCAACGCCTGTGAAGAGACGACTCAACGCCTGTGAAGAGACGACTCAACGCCTGTGAAGAGACGACTCAACGCCTGTGAAGAGACGACTCAACGCCTGTGAAGAGACGACTCAACACCTGTGAAGAGACGACTCAACGCCTGTGAAGAGACGACTCAACGCCTGTGAAGAGACGACTCAAAGCCTGTGAAGAGACGACTCAACGCCTTTGAAGAGACGACTCAACGCCTGTGAAGAGACGACTCAACGCCTGTGAAGAGACGACTCAACGCCTTTGAAGAGACGACTCAACGCCTGTGAAGAGACGACTCAACGCCTGTGAAGAGACGACTCAACGCCTGTGAAGAGACGACTCAACGCCTGTGAAGAGACGACTCAACGCCTGTGAAGAGACGACTCAACGCCTGTGAAGAGACGACTCAACGCCTGTGAAGAGACGACTCAACGCCTGTGAAGAGACGACTCAACGCCTGTGAAGAGACGACTCAACGCCTGTGAAGAGACGACTCAACGCCTGTGAAGAGACGACTCAACGCCTGTGAAGAGACGACTCAACGCCAGCGTTGTTATTGCCTAAATTAATACACGATTGATTAACTTCTGTAAAGCTGCTTTGAAACAATGTGTATTGTGAAAAGCGCTATACAAATAAATTTGAATTGAATTGAATTGAATAATTCAACCTCTAACCTATCTAATAAAATAAACAAGAGAAATCAAATCTTCGGCTAACTTACTTACTCTAACTAACCAAAAATAAAACACACAAAGGGTGGCGTTCACACTCTTACCTGGGGTGTCTATACATCGAGTTGTGTTGCGCAAGTCACATGACATATAACCTGTCCACTTCACTCTTGGGCAGAAACAACGGCATCGAAAGCAAATAGAAACTAAATCAACAATGAGATGGCCCCTTAAAGACCTCGACAGCCGCCGCCGGCTAAAATAACTATCGTTCTAAAATGTTTAAAAACGTTTAAACCGCAAATCCAATCTGTAGGCTGTCAAATGCACCGTGAAGAGGAGAATCTCAGCTGTTCAGAAGTATCACTATTCCTGCGATTGATTATTCAGAGGCATTCGTCAAGGAAACGCATGTGGGTTGTTCCCCTGAGCCAAACAGAAACGATTGTTGATCATTAGTCCCACCCCCCTCCCTCATCAACTCAACCAATAAACATAGCGTTTGGTCTTTTGAACCACCAATCACATGTTTCTCTGACACAACGTGAAAGTGGGTGTGTATTTATGGAGATGCAGATTTCATTTTCCAAATGTTTACGTTTGCATTTTGCTCCGTACTTCTAACTGTAATATGCAATCACTTCCACTGCACTTTACACTTTTTTTCGGATAGCTTCTGTCCATACTTCATTGCACTACCTTAATCCACTGCTATATTCCTCATCTTAGCCTAACATATCATTGTATACTTCTATCTGTAAAATTCTGTTTATAGTAATAGCCATCTGTATATTATATTCATAGTACATATTCACCTGTAAATTCTGTTTATAGTAATAACCATCTCTCTCTCTCTCTCTCATATATATATATATTCAGTACATATCCATGTCCTGCACTTATTCATCCATTGTATATCCTGCACTTGCTGCTATTGCATTTGTTGCTAAACTGCATTTCGTTGCCTTGTACCTGTACTTGTGTAATGACAATAAAGTTGAATCTAATCTAATTTGCGTGCATGAAAATAAGTAAGGAATAATTGACTCCGGGCCGTTGAATTATTAGAATAATAATGCACACCCGAGGTGGTGATGCGGTCACGACGTGAAGCGGAGTGTGCATTATTTTTCTAATAATTCAACGGCCCGGAGTCAATTATTCCGCTTATACTACGGTTACCACACCTCAAGACATCGATCCGATTATATTTAAAGGGATTTGTCCGGTTTTTGTACTTAAAGCGCTATTGTGAGTAGGACTATTTCTTCTGCGTCTCATCCAACGGCCCCGTAGTTTAAGCCGAAATAAACACATGCAGAGCACTCTCTCACATTGCACAGCACACAAACATTTCTCTATTTGTATGTAGTTTGTGTTTTACACCGTTTCAGTTTTCTGTTATTATATCTTTCTATTTATTTTACTCCCTGGACTTTTTTGGACACATCTACATAGTCAGTAAATAAAATACAGCTGTTTTCACTCTAAAACGCCTAGAATAATATTATAATAAATGGCTATAACTTGCTGAGGGATTGTTACATGTAGACAAAATTCAAAATCCAAGTCTAACTTTCTAAAGGAAAAAATACAAACTTCATGAAGTTCTGTTTGAGTGCACAGTAAAAACACAAAAGTTTTGCTGCTGTTTTTCTTAAAATTCTATTATCCTCCTGGGACCCAAGAATAGACTTTTGTCCACTGTAGTGGACGTTATATTTTAGGGAATTTCTCTGACATCATACAAGTCACATGTCTCAGTCTGGACGTCCTGTAAAGAGCACATTCGGGGCTTTGCAGAGATACCAAATGTTTGGATGTTTCACCAGGACAACAACTTCTTCTTGCTCTCTAAAAACGGCTGACATTAATGTTTAGCACTCTTATGGAAATATGATCATATTTTTTCATTATAACTTAAATCGGATTCATTTTCAAATTGTTTGTTATAAATCAGCATCTCAGGAAAATGTTATGGGGTTTCTAATCAAAATATGACTTTCTGTTACAAAACAGGGCATTGATTTCATACACGTCCACTTAAATCATGATTATCAGGCATTCTGGAGACACAACAAGTGAACAGGGAAAGACATTACATATCAATATTCTTATGAAATATTAGATATTATTATGAAAATGTTGCCAATTATTACTCCCATTATAACACTTTTCATTACATGTTGCACCAAGAAGACATTAATATGCAAATGAGATGCATTGTATTGAATGGGAAAATCCAAGTATTGTCATTTTACCCACATATTTCATAAAGTAAAATGGTTTATCAATGCATCGATCATATCTTTCATAACATAGTTCAGAATCATCTTTAAACAAAGTTTGTTTTAAAAAATCCTGAAACCTAAAAATGTATTGGTGAATTAAAAATAAATCCCATAGTTTTTGCCTATACATGCAATTTCATGTCATTTTATTTGGTGTCAACTACAGAAGACACATCATAACATGAATAAAATATCATTTAAAAAAATAAATAAAAATCTGGGTCACAGGAGGATAATTTAACCCATTCTCAGAGTAAATAAATGTAAAATTGGGACTTTAAATGAGCTAGATGAAAACTTCCGGTTCTCCTGTTTAAAATGATGCTAACTGCTAGAAAGTGTGAGAAAATCAAAGAAAAGTAGAGGCAAGTCATGCGGCCCAAAAATGTTCCTTTAAGGGTTAAAAGTGGTAGAGTTCAAAAAGTCACAGATCAAAGCCCCGAGGTGTGCGTTTAAAGGAACACGCCACTATTTTTGAAAATAGGCTCATTTTCCGTCTCCTCTGGAGTTGAGTTTGATCGTTTTTGAATCCATTGAGCCGATCTCCGGGTCTGGCGGTAGCACTTTTAGCATAGCTTAGCATAGATCATTGAATCTGATTAGACCGTTAGCATCTCGCTCAAAAAATGATCAAAGAGTTTCGCTATTTTTCCTATTTAAAGCTTGACTCTTCTGTAGTTTCATCGTGTACTAAGACCGACGGAAAATGAGAAGTTGTGATTTTCTAGGCCGATATGTCTAGGAACTATACTCTCATTCCTGCGTAATAATCAAGAGCTGTGAGCCGCCCCATGAGTGCAGCGGAGCAGTGATATTACACAGCGCCTGAAAATAGGCTAACTTCAGTCAACATAACCAACGGGACAACCGGCTCACACAGGGAGTGCTGGGACTACTTTCAGCCGCTGCGTAATATCATTGCTCCGCTGATCGCTGAGATCGGCTGAATGGATTTAAAAACGGTCAAACTCAACTGTTTAACTCTAGAGGAGTCGGAAAATGAGGCTATTTTCAAAAATAGTGGCGTGTTCCTTTAAGGGTTTCATGTGAGATGGTGGTCCAGTGGGTTAAACCATGGGACTGATATGCAGAAGGTTGCTGGTTCAATCCCAGCGGTCACCACCAGTGTGTCCTTGAGCAAGGCACTTTACTCCATGTTGCTCCAGGGGGATTGTCCCTGTAATAAGGGCACTGTAAGTCACTTTGGATCAAAATGTGGTTCTTTAATGTTCACTCTCCATTACGCTGAGCCTCGTTTACAAAACAGAATGCTCTGAACAAACATATAAACCTCTGACGTGGTCCATGACACCATTGATTACAGAAATGCTTTGTTTATAACGAGGACGGTTTAAACTCTCAGGATGTTTATAGTCAAAAGATGTCTCATGTCATGACCGCTGCTCAGGTGAACAACACACACACACCGAGGTAAAACTTCAAGCATCTGTGTGTGTGTGTGATTCTAGTCTGTGGATTTCAATCTGATCCATTCCAGATTTCATCATTCAGACTTTCTGAGGACTTTCTGTCTCAGATTTAAACACGGCGTGCTAATGTTCATGGGCTGAGTGTGTGTGTGTGTGTGTGTGTTCTGGCCTGAACAGACACGTGTCCTCATCACACACTCAAATAAAGCCATGCTCCACACACTCAAAGAGAAAATCTTTGTCTTTTAATTGATGTTTCTTTCTATCTTTCTCTCGTGTTTTATTGCTGTAATTGTCACTGTGCAGCGCTTCAGTATACACAGATTTATAAATGTGCTTTATGAATAAAGTGTCTTTGAAAATAGGAGAGTAAATAATGACACTCGCACACACACACACTCTCTATCTCTTTCTCTCTCTCTCTCCATCTCTTTCTCTCTCTCACACACACACACACACACACACGCGCGTGCGCGCGCACGCACTCTCTCGCACACACACTCTCTCCATCTCTCTCTCTCATACACACACACACACTCTCTCTCCATCTCTCTCTCTCACACACACACACACACACAAGCACACTCTCTCGCACACACTCTCTCCATCTCTCTCTCACACACGCACACACACTCTCTCCATCTCTCTCTCTCACACACACACACACACACGCACACTCTCTCGCACACACACACTTTCTGTCTCTCTCACACACACGCACACACACACTCTCTCTCCATCTCTCTCTCTCACACACACGCACACTCTCTCCATCTCTCACTCTCACACACGCACACACACACACACACACACTTTCTGTCTCTCTCACACACATGCACGCACATACATACACACACACACACTGTCTCTCTCACACACACGCACGCGCGCACACACACACACGCACACACACACACACACACTCTGTCTCGCTCTCTCACACATGCACGCACACACTCTCTTGCACACACACATGCACACACACTCTCGCACACACACAAAGACACACTTCGTCTCTCTCTCTCACACATACACACACACTCTCTCTCACACACATGCAAGCACACACACTCTCTCTCGCGCACACACACACACACACACACACACTTTATCGCACACACACACACACTCTCTCGCACACACAAACACACACTTTGTCTCTCTCTCTCTCACACATACACACACACTCTCTCTCACACACATGCACGCTCACACACTCAGTCACACACACACACACACAAACACACACACACTTTGTATCTCTCTCTCAACCATACACACACACTCTCTCTCACACACATGCACGCTCACACACTCAGTCGCACGCTCACACACTCAGTCACACACACACACACACACACACTTTCTGTCTCTCTCTCACACACATGCACGCGCATACATACACACACACACACACACACTGTCTCTCTCACACACACGCACGCGCACACACACACGCACACACACACACAAACAAATACACACACACACACACACACACTCTGTCTCGCTCTCTCACACACATGCACGCACACACTCTCTTGCACACACACACGCACACACACTCTCGCACACACAAACACACACTTTGTCTCGCTCTCACACATACACACACACTCTCTCACACACATGCACGCTCACACACTCTCTCTCTCGCACACACACACACACTTTATCGCACACACACACACACACACTCTCTCGCACACACAAACACACACTTTGTCTCTCTCACACACATACACACACACACACTCTCTCTCACACACATGCACGCTCACACACTCAGTCACACACACACACACACACACACACACAAATAGGAAGGATGTTAGTGTTCTTCAGAATGCACTTTTATTCTTGAGTTTCCCTAAATTCACTGTGATTATATTTTAGATAAGGGTTTTCATGCACACACGTTCACACGTCTGTGTTGGGTTTGAGACGTTTGGACCATCAGCAGCTGAAGCTGTGATAGAGCTCAGCGCTCTGCCCCGACACACAGCAGCTTCAGGAGTGAGTGGACACTGACACCCAGTGCTCCTCTGAGGAACTACACCAGCTGAGCTTCTCCGCAAGCCATTCTCTCTCATCACAGGGTTCCTCATCCCTCAAACTAAACTCTAATGAACTGCGTCTGAATTGACTAAGACAGTTCAGGTGTGTTGAAGTTCTGCAGGAAAGCGTCTCTTCAGGACCAGAAGAGCAGAATCCTGCTTTACGAGTAAAATTGTGAGCCATTATTACTAGTATTAATAAAAATATGAGGAATGTCAACTTTGCAAAATGGATAAAAGGGATATTTCACCCAAAAAAGAAAATGACCCCATGATTCACTCTCCCTCAAGTCATCATAGGTGTGTATGACAATCTTCTCTCAGACGAACACAATCAGAGTTATATTAATAAATGTCCTGGCTCTTCCAAGCTTTATGACAGTGAATGAAGACCAAACAAGCATCCAGCCATCATAAAACTGCTCCACACGGCTCCATAAAGGCCTTCTGAAGCCAAGCCATGGGTTTGTGTGAGAAACATATCCATATTTAACACGTCATAAAGTAAAATATCAAGCCTCCGCCAGACTGCCTTATGTATTAAACATATGATACAAGTGTTATGGATAGATTTTGGGCTGCCGTTCACTGCCATTATAAAGCTTGGAAGAGCCAGGACATTTTTTAATATGTGACCAGTAATAAAAACCACAAAACCAGTAATATGCAGCGTTTCCACTTCAGGAACGAGGGACTTTGGGGTGGTACTCGGTGTGTTTCCACCTCAAGAACGAGGGACTTTGGGGTGGTACTCGGTGTGTTTCGACCTCAGGAATGAGGGACTTTAGGGTGGTACTCTGTGTGTTTCCACCTCAGGAACGAGGGACTTTGGGGTGGTACTCGGTGTGTTTCGACCTCAGGAATGAGGGACTTTGGGGTGGTACTCGTGTGTTTCCACCTCAGGAACGAGGGACTTTGGGGTGGTACTCGGTGTGTTTCCACTTCAGGAACGAGGGACTTTGGGGTGGTACTCGGTGTGTTTCCACCTCAGGAACGAGGGACTTTGGGGTGGTACTCGGTGTGTTTCCACCTCAGGAACGAGGGACTTTGGGGTGGTACTCGGTGTGTTTCCACCTCAGGAACGAGGGACTTTGGGGTGGTACTCGGTGTGTTTCCACTTCAGGAACGAGGGACTTTGGGGTGGTACTCGGTGTGTTTCCACCTCAGGAACGAGGGACAATATGGTGGTGGTACTCGGTGTGTTTCCACCTCAGGAACGAGGGACTTTGGGGTGGTACTCGGTGTGTTTCCACTTCAGGAACGAGGGACTTTGGGGTGGTACTCGGTGTGTTTCCACTTCAGGAACGAGGGACTTTGGGGTGGTACTCTGTGTGTTTCCACCTCAGGAACGAGGGACTTTGGGGTGGTACTCGGTGTGTTTCCACTTCAGGAACGAGGGACTTTGGGGTGGTACTCGGTGTGTTTCCACCTCAGGAACGAGGGACTTTGGGGTGGTACTCTTTGTGTTTCCACCTCAGGAACGAGGGACTTTGGGGTGGTACTCGGTGTGTTTCCACTTCAGGAACGAGGGACTTTGGGGTGGTACTCGTGTGTGTTTCCTCCTCAGGAACGAGGGACTTTGGGGTGGTACTCTGTGTGTTTCCACCTCAGGAACGAGGGACTTTGGGGTGGTACTCATGTGTTTCCACCTCAGGAACGAGGGACTTTGGGGTGGTACTCTGTGTGTTTCCACCTCAGGAACGAGGGACATTGGGGTGGTACTCGGTGTGTTTCCACCTCAGGAACAAGGGACTTTGGGGTGGTACTCGTGTGTGTTTCCTCCTCAGGAACGAGGGACTTTGGGGTGGTACTCTGTGTGTTTCCACCTCAGGAACGAGGGACTTTGGGGTGGTACTCATGTGTTTCCACCTCAGGAACGAGGGACTTTGGGGTGGTACTCGGTGTGTTTCCACCTCAGGAACGAGGGACTTTGGGGTGGTACTCGGTGTGTTTCCACCTCAGGAACGAGGGACTTTGGGGTGGTACTCGGTGTGTTTCCACCTCAGGAACGAGGGACTTTGGGGTGGTACTTAGTGTGTTTCCACCTCAGGAACGAGGGACGTTGGGGTGGTACTCTGTGTGTTTCCACCTCAGGAATGAGGGACTTTGGGCTGGTACTCGTGTGTTTCCACCTCAGGAACGAGGGACTTTGGGGTGGTACTTAGTGTGTTTCCACCTCAGGAACGAGGGACTTTGGGGTGGTACTCTGTGTGTTTTCACCTCAGGAATGAGGGACTTTGGGCTGGTACTCGTGTGTTTCCTCCTCAGGAACGAGGGACTTTGGGGTGGTACTCGGTGTGTTTCCACCTCAGGAACGAGGGACTTTGGGGTGGTACTCATGTGTTTCCACCTCAGGAACGAGGGACTTTGGGGTGGTACTCGGTGTGTTTCCACCTCAGGAACGAGGGACTTTGGGGTGGTACTCTGTGTGTTTCCACCTCAGGAACGAGGGACTTTGGGGTGGTACTCGGTGTGTTTCCACCTCAGGAAAGAGGGACTTTGGGGTGGTACTCGGTGTGTTTCCACCTCAGGAACGAGGGACTTTGGGGTGGTACTCTGTGTGTTTCCACCTCAGGAACGAGGGACTTTGGGGTGGTACTCGGTGTGTTTCCACCACAGGAACGAGGGACATTGGGGTGGTACTCGGTGTGTTCCACCTCAGGAACGAGGGACTTTGGGGTGGTCCTCGTGTGTTTCCACCTCAGGAACGAGGGACTTTGGGGTGGTACTCGGTGTGTTTCCACCACAGGAACGAGGGACTTTGGGGTGGTACTCGTGTGTTTCCACCTCAGGAACGAGGGACTTTGGGGTGGTACTCGGTGTGTTTCCACCACAGGAACGAGGGACTTTGGGGTGGTACTCAGTGTTTCCACCACAGGAACGGAGGACTTTGGGGTGGTACTCTGTGTGTTTCGACTGCAGGAACGAGGGACTTTGGGGTGGTACTTGGTGTGTTTCCACCACAGGAACGGGGGACTTTGGGGTGGTACTCGTGTGTTTCCACCTCAGGAACGAGGGACTTTGGGGTGGTACTCGGTGTGTTTCCACCACAGGAACGAGGGACTTTGGGGTGGTACTCGGTGTGTTTCCACCACAGGAACGAGGGACTTTAGGGTGGTACTCAGTGTTTCCACCACAGGAACGGGGGACTTTGGGGTGGTACTCTGTGTGTTTCGACTGCAGGAACGAGGGACTTTGGGGTGGAACTTGGTGTGTTTCCACCTCAGGAATGAGGGACTTTGGGGTGGTACTCGGTGTGTTTCCACCTCAGGAACGAGGGACTTTGGGGTGGAACTCAGTGTTTCCACCCCAGGAACGAGGGACTTTGGGGTGGTACTCTGTGTGTTTCCACCACAGGAATGAGGGACTTTGGGGTGGTACTCGGTGTGTTTCCACCTCAGGAATGAGGGACTTTGGGGTGGTACTCGTGTGTTTCCACCCCAGGAATGAGGGACTTTGGGGTGGTACTCTGTGTGTTTCCACCTCAGGAATGAGGGACTTTGGGGTGGTACTCTGTGTGTTTTCACCTCAGGAACGAGGGACTTTGGGGTGGTACTCGTGTGTTTCCACCTCAGGAATGAGGGACTTTGGGGTGGTACTCTGTGTGTTTCCACCTCAGGAATGAGGGACGTTGGGGTGGTACTCGTGTGTTTCCACCTCAGGAATGAGGGACTTTGGGGTGGTACTCGTGTGTTTCCACCCCAGGAACGAGGGACTTTGGGGTGGTACTTAGTGTGTTTCCACCTCAGGAACGAGGGACTTTGGGGTGGTACTCTGTGTGTTTCCACCTCAGGAATGAGGGACTTTGGGGTGGTACTCGTGTGTTTCCACCCCAGGAACGAGGGACTTTGGGGTGGTACTTAGTGTGTTTCCACCTCAGGAACGAGGGACTTTGGGGTGGTACTCTGTGTGTTTCCACCTCAGGAACAAGGGACTTTGGGGTGGTACTCGTGTGTTTCCACCTCAGGAACAAGGGACTTTGGGGTGGTACTCGTGTGTGTTTCCTCCTCAGGAACGAGGGACTTTGGGGTGGTACTCTGTGTGTTTCCACCTCAGGAACGAGGGACTTTGGGGTGGTACTCATGTGTTTCCACCTCAGGAACGAGGGACTTTGGGGTGGTACTCTGTGTGTTTCCACCTCAGGAACAAGGGACTTTGGGGTGGTACTCGTGTGTTTCCACCTCAGGAACAAGGGACTTTGGGGTGGTACTCGTGTGTGTTTCCTCCTCAGGAACGAGGGACTTTGGGGTGGTACTCTGTGTGTTTCCACCTCAGGAACGAGGGACTTTGGGGTGGTACTCATGTGTTTCCACCTCAGGAACGAGGGACTTTGGGGTGGTACTCGGTGTGTTTCCACCTCAGGAATGAGGGACTTTGGGGTGGTACTCGGTGTGTTTCCACCTCAGGAACGAGGGACTTTGGGGTGGTACTCGGTGTGTTTCCACCTCAGGAACGAGGGACTTTGGGGTGGTACTTAGTGTGTTTCCACCTCAGGAACGAGGGACGTTGGGGTGGTACTCTGTGTGTTTCCACCTCAGGAATGAGGGACTTTGGGCTGGTACTCGTGTGTTTCCACCTCAGGAACGAGGGACTTTGGGGTGGTACTTAGTGTGTTTCCACCTCAGGAACGAGGGACTTTGGGGTGATACTCTGTGTGTTTCCACCTCAGGAACGAGGGACTTTGGGCTGGTACTCGTGTGTTTCCACCTCAGGAACGAGGGACTTTGGGGTGGTACTCTGTGTGTTTCCACCTCAGGAACGAGGGACTTTGGGGTGGTACTCTGTGTGTTTTCACCTCAGGAATGAGGGACTTTGGGCTGGTACTCGTGTGTTTCCTCCTCAGGAACGAGGGACTTTGGGGTGGTACTCGGTGTGTTTCCACCTCAGGAACGAGGGACTTTGGGGTGGTACTCATGTGTTTCCACCTCAGGAACGAGGGACTTTGGGGTGGTACTCGGTGTGTTTCCACCTCAGGAACGAGGGACTTTGGGGTGGTACTCTGTGTGTTTCCACCTCAGGAACGAGGGACTTTGGGGTGGTACTCGGTGTGTTTCCACCTCAGGAAAGAGGGACTTTGGGGTGGTACTCGGTGTGTTTCCACCTCAGGAACGAGGGACTTTGGGGTGGTACTCTGTGTGTTTCCACCTCAGGAACGAGGGACTTTGGGGTGGTACTCGGTGTGTTTCCACCACAGGAACGAGGGACATTGGGGTGGTACTCGGTGTGTTCCACCTCAGGAACGAGGGACTTTGGGGTGGTCCTCGTGTGTTTCCACCTCAGGAACGAGGGACTTTGGGGTGGTACTCGGTGTGTTTCCACCACAGGAACGAGGGACTTTGGGGTGGTACTCTGTGTGTTTCCACCCCAGGAACGAGGGACTTTGGGGTGGTACTCGTGTGTTTCCACCTCAGGAACGAGGGACTTTGGGGTGGTACTCGGTGTGTTTCCACCACAGGAACGAGGGACTTTGGGGTGGTACTCGTGTGTTTCCACCTCAGGAACGAGGGACTTTGGGGTGGTACTCGGTGTGTTTCCACCACAGGAACGAGGGACTTTGGGGTGGTACTCAGTGTTTCCACCACAGGAACGGAGGACTTTGGGGTGGTACTCTGTGTGTTTCGACTGCAGGAACGAGGGACTTTGGGGTGGTACTTGGTGTGTTTCCACCACAGGAACGGGGGACTTTGGGGTGGTACTCGTGTGTTTCCACCTCAGGAACGAGGGACTTTGGGGTGGTACTCGGTGTGTTTCCACCACAGGAACGAGGGACTTTGGGGTGGTACTCGGTGTGTTTCCACCACAGGAACGAGGGACTTTAGGGTGGTACTCAGTGTTTCCACCACAGGAACGGGGGACTTTGGGGTGGTACTCTGTGTGTTTCGACTGCAGGAACGAGGGACTTTGGGGTGGAACTTGGTGTGTTTCCACCTCAGGAATGAGGGACTTTGGGGTGGTACTCGGTGTGTTTCCACCTCAGGAACGAGGGACTTTGGGGTGGTACTCTGTGTGTTTCCACCACAGGAATGAGGGACTTTGGGGTGGTACTCGGTGTGTTTCCACCTCAGGAATGAGGGACTTTGGGGTGGTACTCGTGTGTTTCGACTGCAGGAACAAGGGACTTTGGAGTTGTACTCGGTGTGTTTCCACCCCAGGAACGAGGGACTTTGGGGTGGTACTCGTGTGTTTCGACTGCAGGAACGAGGGACTTTGGGGTGGTACTCGTGTGTTTCGACTGCAGGAACGAGGGACTTTGGGGTGGTACTCGTGTGTTTCGACTGCAGGAACAAGGGACTTTGGAGTTGTACTCGGTGTGTTTCGACTGCAGGAACGGGGGACTTTGGGGTGGTACTCTGTGTGTTTCCACCTCAGGAACAAGGGACTTTGGGGTGGTACTCGTGTGTTTCCACCTCAGGAACAAGGGACTTTGGGGTGGTACTCGTGTGTGTTTCCTCCTCAGGAACGAGGGACTTTGGGGTGGTACTCGTGTGTTTCCACCTCAGGAACGAGGGACTTTGGGGTGGTACTCATGTGTTTCCACCTCAGGAACGAGGGACTTTGGGGTGGTACTCGGTGTGTTTCCACCTCAGGAACGAGGGACTTTGGGGTGGTACTCTGTGTGTTTCCACCTCAGGAACGAGGGACTTTGGGGTGGTACTCGGTGTGTTTCCACCTCAGGAAAGAGGGACTTTGGGGTGGTACTCGGTGTGTTTCCACCTCAGGAACGAGGGACTTTGGGGTGGTACTCTGTGTGTTTCCACCTCAGGAACGAGGGAATTTGGGGTGGCACTCTGTGTGTTTCCACCTTAGGAACGAGGGACTTTGGGGTGGTACTCGTGTGTTTCCACCTCAGGAACGAGGGACTTTGGGGTGGTACTCGGTGTGTTTCCACCTCAGGAACGAGGGACTTTGGGGTGGTACTCGTGTGTTTCCACCTCAGGAACGAGGGACTTTGGGGTGGTACTCGGTGTGTTTCCACCACAGGAACGAGGGACTTTGGGGTGGTACTCTGTGTGTTTCCACCCCAGGAACGAGGGACTTTGGGGTGGTACTCGTGTGTTTCCACCTCAGGAACGAGGGACTTTGGGGTGGTACTCGTGTGTTTCCACCTCAGGAACGAGGAACTTTGGGGTGGTACTCAGTGTTTCCTCCACAGGAACGGGGGACTTTGGGGTGGTACTCGGTGTGTTTCCTCCTCAGGAACGAGGGACTTTGGGGTGGTACTCAGTGTTTCCACCACAGGAACGAGGGACTTTGGGGTGGTACTCGTGTGTTTCCACCACAGGAACGAGGGACTTTGGGGTGGTACTCAGTGTTTCCACCACAGGAACGAGGGACTTTGGGGTGGTACTCAGTGTGTTTCCACCCCAGGAACGAGGGACTTTGGGGTGGTACTCGGTGTGTTTCCACCACAGGAACGAGGGACTTTGGGGTGGTACTCGTGTGTTTCCACCTCAGGAACGAGGGACTTTGGGGTGGTACTCGGTGTGTTTCCACCACAGGAACGAGGGACTTTGGGGTGGTACTCGGTGTGTTTCCACCTCAGGAACGAGGGACTTTGGGGTGGAACTCTGTGTGTTTCGACTGCAGGAACGAGGGACTTTGGGGTGGTACTTGGTGTGTTTCCACCACAGGAACGGGGGACTTTGGGGTGGTACTCTGTGTGTTTCGACTGCAGGAACGAGGGACTTTGGGGTGGTAATTGGTGTGTTTCCACCACAGGAATGAGGGACTTTGGGGTGGTACTCGGTGTGTTTCCACCTCAGGAACGAGGGACTTTGGGGTGGAACTCAGTGTGTTTCCACCCCAGGAACGAGGGACTTTAGGGTGGTACTCTGTGTGTTTCCACCACAGGAATGAGGGACTTTGGGGTGGTACTCGGTGTGTTTCCACCACAGGAACGGGGGACTTTGGGGTGGTACTCTGTGTGTTTCCACCACAGGAACGGGGGACTTTGGGGTGGTACTCTGTGTGTTTCGACTGCAGGAACGAGGGACTTTGGGGTGGTACTTGGTGTGTTTCCACCTCAGGAATGAGGGACTTTGGGGTGGTACTCGGTGTGTTCCACCTCAGGAACGAGGGACTTTAGGGTGGTACTCTGTGTGTTTCCACCACAGGAATGAGGGACTTTGGGGTGGTACTTGGTGTGTTCCACCTCAGGAACGAGGGACTTTGGGGTGGTACTCGTGTGTTTCGACTGCAGGAACAAGGGACTTTGGAGTTGTACTCGGTGTGTTTCCACCCCAGGAACGAGGGACTTTGGGGTGGTACTCGTGTGTTTCGACTGCAGGAACGAGGGACTTTGGGGTGGTACTCGTGTGTTTCGACTGCAGGAACGAGGGACTTTGGGGTGGTACTCGGTGTGTTTCCACCCCAGGAACGAGGGACTTTGGGGTGGTACTCTGTGTGTTTCGACTGCAGGAACGAGGGACTTTGGGGTGGTACTCGTGTGTTTCGACTGCAGGAACGAGGGACTTTGGGGTGGTACTCGGTGTGTTTCGACTGCAGGAACGAGGGACTTTGGGGTGGTACTCGTGTGTTTCGACTGCAGGAACGAGGGACTTTGGGTTGGTACTCGGTGTGTTTCGACTGCAGGAACGAGGGACTTTGGGGTGGTACTCGTGTGTTTCCACCTCAGGAACGAGGGACTTTGGGGTGGTACTCGTGTGTTTCGACTGCAGGAACGAGGGACTTTGGGGTGGTACTCGGTGTGTTTCCACCCCAGGAACGAGGGACTTTGGGGTGGTACTCTGTGTGTTTCGACTGCAGGAACGAGGGACTTTGGGGTGGTACTCGTGTGTTTCGACTGCAGGAACGAGGGACTTTGGGGTGGTACTCGTGTGTTTCGACTGCAGGAACGAGGGACTTTGGGTTGGTACTCGGTGTGTTTCGACTGCAGGAACGAGGGACTTTGGGGTGGTACTCGGTGTGTTTCAGATGGACTGACGACGAGGTTCAGGCTTTATTAAGTTAATTTACAAAGGACGAAATCCAGTGGGAACTGTGAAGTTGCACGCAGTCCTACATCACCGGACTCATCTTCACGGTACTTTAGACCACGATGGTCAAAAAAGTTCCTGGGGCAAATTGTTCCGGGTAATTTAGATGGAAACGGGGCTATAAGGGTCAACTTTTGGAAATTGAGATCTATTCGTCATCTGAAAGCTGAATAATCTTTCCATTGATGTTTGTTTTGTTAGGACAATATTTGAAAATCTAGAATCTGAGGGTGCAAATAATTCTAAATATTGAGAAAATCTCCTTTAAAGTTGTCCAAAGGAAGTCCTTAGCAATGCATATTACTACTAATAATACATTTATGATATATTTACGGTAGGGAATTTACAGAATACCTTCATGGAACATAATCTTAATATCCTAATGATTTTTGGCATAAAATAAAAATGGATAATTTTGATCCATATGATGTGTTTGTCACGATTCACCAGTAAGGGTGCACCTAGTTACCACCAGAGGGCACTCCACCCCGGACTGTCATTCCATCAAAGACTACATTACCCATAATCCTTTGCCCGGGAATAATCAGCACTCATTGTTTACTCATTGGCAGGACTGGTGTTGCGCTCCAGGGGCACAGATAACTCATATAGAGAGGATGACTTGAGGGAGAGTAAATCATGGACTGATTTTCAGTTTTAAGTTAACGAATCCTTTATCAATAATGTTGGAACCATCTTTTTTTTTTAAGCAACCTAATCAAACATAATTCTGCTACCAAACAGAAACGTCACATTTTTGAGCACACTTTGAATGGCTCAGAAGGATGCAGGAACGAGGGACTTTGGGGTGGTACTCGTGTGTTTCGACTGCAGGAACGAGGGACTTTGGGGTGGTACTCGGTGTGTTTCGACTGCAGGAACGGGGGACTTTGGGGTGGTACTCGTGTGTTTCGACTGCAGGAACGAGGGACTTTGGGGTGGTACTCGTGTGTTTCGACTGCAGGAACAAGGGACTTTGGAGTTGTACTCGGTGTGTTTCGACTGCAGGAACGGGGGACTTTGGGGTGGTACTCTGTGTGTTTCCACCTCAGGAACAAGGGACTTTGGGGTGGTACTCGTGTGTTTCCACCTCAGGAACAAGGGACTTTGGGGTGGTACTCGTGTGTGTTTCCTCCTCAGGAACGAGGGACTTTGGGGTGGTACTCGTGTGTTTCCACCTCAGGAACGAGGGACTTTGGGGTGGTACTCATGTGTTTCCACCTCAGGAACGAGGGACTTTGGGGTGGTACTCGGTGTGTTTCCACCTCAGGAACGAGGGACTTTGGGGTGGTACTCTGTGTGTTTCCACCTCAGGAACGAGGGACTTTGGGGTGGTACTCGGTGTGTTTCCACCTCAGGAAAGAGGGACTTTGGGGTGGTACTCGGTGTGTTTCCACCTCAGGAACGAGGGACTTTGGGGTGGTACTCTGTGTGTTTCCACCTCAGGAACGAGGGAATTTGGGGTGGCACTCTGTGTGTTTCCACCTTAGGAACGAGGGACTTTGGGGTGGTACTCGTGTGTTTCCACCTCAGGAACGAGGGACTTTGGGGTGGTACTCGGTGTGTTTCCACCTCAGGAACGAGGGACTTTGGGGTGGTACTCGTGTGTTTCCACCTCAGGAACGAGGGACTTTGGGGTGGTACTCGGTGTGTTTCCACCACAGGAACGAGGGACTTTGGGGTGGTACTCTGTGTGTTTCCACCCCAGGAACGAGGGACTTTGGGGTGGTACTCGTGTGTTTCCACCTCAGGAACGAGGGACTTTGGGGTGGTACTCGTGTGTTTCCACCCCAGGAACGAGGGACTTTAGGGTGGTACTCTGTGTGTTTCCACCACAGGAATGAGGGACTTTGGGGTGGTACTCGGTGTGTTTCCACCACAGGAACGGGGGACTTTGGGGTGGTACTCGGTGTGTTTCCACCACAGGAACGGGGGACTTTGGGGTGGTACTCTGTGTGTTTCGACTGCAGGAACGAGGGACTTTGGGGTGGTACTTGGTGTGTTTCCACCTCAGGAATGAGGGACTTTGGGGTGGTACTCGGTGTGTTCCACCTCAGGAACGAGGGACTTTAGGGTGGTACTCTGTGTGTTTCCACCACAGGAATGAGGGACTTTGGGGTGGTACTCGGTGTGTTCCACCTCAGGAACGAGGGACTTTGGGGTGGTACTCGTGTGTTTCGACTGCAGGAACAAGGGACTTTGGAGTTGTACTCGGTGTGTTTCCACCCCAGGAACGAGGGACTTTGGGGTGGTACTCGTGTGTTTCGACTGCAGGAACGAGGGACTTTGGGGTGGTACTCGTGTGTTTCGACTGCAGGAACGAGGGACTTTGGGGTGGTACTCGGTGTGTTTCCACCCCAGGAACGAGGGACTTTGGGGTGGTACTCTGTGTGTTTCGACTGCAGGAACGAGGGACTTTGGGGTGGTACTCGTGTGTTTCGACTGCAGGAACGAGGGACTTTGGGGTGGTACTCGGTGTGTTTCGACTGCAGGAACGAGGGACTTTGGGGTGGTACTCGTGTGTTTCGACTGCAGGAACGAGGGACTTTGGGTTGGTACTCGGTGTGTTTCGACTGCAGGAACGAGGGACTTTGGGGTGGTACTCGTGTGTTTCCACCTCAGGAACGAGGGACTTTGGGGTGGTACTCGTGTGTTTCGACTGCAGGAACGAGGGACTTTGGGGTGGTACTCGGTGTGTTTCCACCCCAGGAACGAGGGACTTTGGGGTGGTACTCTGTGTGTTTCGACTGCAGGAACGAGGGACTTTGGGGTGGTACTCGTGTGTTTCGACTGCAGGAACGAGGGACTTTGGGGTGGTACTCGTGTGTTTCGACTGCAGGAACGAGGGACTTTGGGTTGGTACTCGGTGTGTTTCGACTGCAGGAACGAGGGACTTTGGGGTGGTACTCGGTGTGTTTCAGATGGACTGACGACGAGGTTCAGGCTTTATTAAGTTAATTTACAAAGGACGAAATCCAGTGGGAACTGTGAAGTTGCACGCAGTCCTACATCACCGGACTCATCTTCACGGTACTTTAGACCACGATGGTCAAAAAAGTTCCTGGGGCAAATTGTTCCGGGTAATTTAGATGGAAACGGGGCTATAAGGGTCAACTTTTGGAAATTGAGATCTATTCGTCATCTGAAAGCTGAATAATCTTTCCATTGATGTTTGTTTTGTTAGGACAATATTTGAAAATCTAGAATCTGAGGGTGCAAAAGCATCTAAATATTGAGAAAATCTCCTTTAAAGTTGTCCAAAGGAAGTCCTTAGCAATGCATATTACTACTAATAATACATTTATGATATATTTACGGTAGGGAATTTACAGAATACCTTCATGGAACATAATCTTAATATCCTAATGATTTTTGGCATAAAATAAAAATGGATAATTTTGATCCATATGATGTGTTTGTCACGATTCACCAGTAAGGGTGCACCTAGTTACCACCAGAGGGCACTCCACCCCGGACTGTCATTCCATCAAAGACTACATTACCCATAATCCTTTGCCCGGGAATAATCAGCACTCATTGTTTACTCATTGGCAGGACTGGTGTTGCGCTCCAGGGGCACAGATAACTCATATAGAGAGGATGACTTGAGGGAGAGTAAATCATGGACTGATTTTCAGTTTTAAGTTAACGAATCCTTTATCAATAATGTTGGAACCATCTTTTTTTTTTAAGCAACCTAATCAAACATAATTCTGCTACCAAACAGAAACGTCACATTTTTGAGCACACTTTGAATGGCTCAGAAGGATCGTTCTTTGGATGTGTTTGGTGGTCAGGGAGTTTTACGCTGAGTCCTGAGTGACTGACTGGCGCTCATGAAGAGCTTGATTAGCTGGATCATGTGTGGTCAGTGAGGGTTGGACAGCAGAACTGAAGAGCCCTGGTGTGATTCCTGTGACCAAAACAATCACTATTCATGAAAAACTAAAAGTGCACAGAAGCAGCTTTGAGCCGAGAGGCTTAGAAATCATGTATAAAATCTGAACATGAAGCACAATTAAATGGGAAGTGCTTCTTTCCCTTTTATCATGCTTTAATCCGCTTCTGTCTGGACGCAGAGCTGCTCTTGTGATCTATAATGCATATTGTGAAAAGCGGTTTAGAATCATTTCCAGAAGTCTCAGCTATGGAGGCCTGAAGGAAGGAAATACGCCCATTTAACGGCCTAAAATATTCTCTGTCAACTTGGCAGGGCTTTGAACGTCTGCTGAATATTCAGACGCCGACACGTCTCTTGTCCTGAGCTCCTCACACATCAATGATGGAGGATCATTAAATAAGTCATTGGTGGGATCTGGCCTGAAGTTCCTGGAGAACCGCTGGATGTTCATTATTGATGTAGCGTTTGCACGGGCCGATCGGAGTTTGAAGAGCCATCCTGAGCTCAGATTATTTGATTGAACGCAGTTTTCCTACAGCAATTACTGAACGTTAGAAGTGTGTGTGTGTGTGTGTGCATCGCCCTGAGTAGCCTCTTATAACTTTGACCTCGGAAATACTTTTCCATTTTCAAAAAGTCCTGGTCAAACTATATATTTGGTGGCCTTAACTACTATGTCCTTAAAGGGACAGTTCTCCCCAAAATGATAAAACTTTGAAATGTTGTATCCAGACAGTTGATGTTACGTCCCGTAGTTGTTTGTGCCTGTGTGTGTTCTCTTTCTTTCTCCCGCCCCCTGACGATTTCTTAGGTACGCCTACACGGGACGGCTATTGGTCCGTCTTCATCAACGGGTGTGACGTCATGACTTCCGCTGCTAATCCTGTCTAGCGCCAGTGTTTAAAAGAGTGACAGGACGGACGCTGGGACGGCTTTGCTTTCCTGTCTCTTTGTGTTCGTTGTGTAATCTGTCACTTTTGGTCATTGATCCACTTACTTTGTACAGTTGTGAGTTGTCTTTTCATTTTCTCATGTGTTAGTTTTGAGCAGTGTTGGGCAAGTTACTGAAAATTAGTAATTAGTTACAGTTACTTCTTTTAAAAGTAATCGAATTACTTTACCAATTACTGAATATCAAAAGTAATTAGTTACTAGGGAAAGTAACTTTTAAGTTACTTTTATGTCTGCTTTTTAAATGTAAATATGAACAGTACTGACCAGTCAAACGCAATAAACAATTTTTAGACCTATTTATTGTAATCAACAGGGCAAAAGGCCTTCAGATCAAGCAGTAGTGCAGTGTTTAGTGTCCAGCTAGTGTATCTATCCGATTGTGAAAAGACCAGAAGCAAATGCCTTCTAAGATTTTTTCTGAGACAGACTTAAATCCGATCACTCAAACAACCAATTCTGAAGGTGCAACACGTCGCCGCAAATGAGTAAAGCAAGCCAATACGCAAACTGCCGCAAGTGAAACTGAAAGTAAGTCTTATATGCTCAAAAACACAATCATCTACGTTAAAACTAATGAGACTAAATGATCTTAGCAGTGCTTAGTTCGCTCTCTCATATTGCGGTATTTGTTCTTTTAACTGATAAATAAAATGCAGCTTATATCTTTTGCTTTTGTTGACGTGAACGCCGTTAAATGTGCATATAGCGAGGGAATTGAAGATCAAATGATATTCGTTTAGCGGAAAGGTGTAAGGGAAGACAACCTGCATGTTTTCATTTGTATTTTTTTAGATTGTGTAGCCCATTTCATTTGCGAGCGCCTACGCCTAACCTCAACTTATAAAAAATGCCTTTTTACTGTGGTGGTGGTGGGGATAGTAGTTGTTTAAACTAACATTGTGTTGCTTGAAGTGTTTGATATCTATGGATTTTATTATAGGCAAGTCAAGTGTTGATTTGAGAGGCTAGAGCGTTGGGTTAACTCACTGTCGGCCGCTGGCCGCTTGGTCGTCACTTTGAAAAACAAAAACTTTAATTCAACAAACCAAAAAATGCTCCAAACATTTTTTCTAAATGAACTTAATAAAGAAATGAAATATAACTACTTTGACATTAAAAACAAAACTGAACTATTTTAATGGCAGCAACAATGTGTAATAGGGAGGATAAAAACAAAAAACAAAAAACACGGGGCTTAGATCTGAGCTTCTTGTCTGCAAGCGTTCATTTTTCCCAAAAGAGAGTACGCGAGTAACGAACTCATTTAAATTTCAGTAATTGTAATTGCGTTACTTGAATAAAAAAATATTTAGTTACCACTAAAAGTAGTGGACTTACACTTAGTAGTGGACCAACACTGGTTTTGAGTGTATTGACCGTCTCGTTGGTCCATGGGAAAACTGGACAGGTAGCATGACACGTAACGTACACTTTGCAACACCTAGTTACTGTAATGTAAAGACACACCAGCTTAGAAGTGAGCGCCACTCTTGTATGTTTGGTTTTGTTAGAGAGGATCGGTAAGTTAGGGTGTGAAAAACCCTGAAGACTTGCTTTTCTTATTTTCCTTCCATCAGTTAGGTTAGATGTTGAACTTGAGCCATCTCTAGCACACGCCTTCCTGTAACAGTAGCCATTGATTTCTGTAGTATGTTTTTCCTCATATGGCTACCATTAACTGTCTGATTACCAACATGCTTCTGAAAAGTCTCGATCTGGCAACCCGCGTGAGCCTGATGAGGGGCGGGAGAAACAACTCTCTCCAATACTTGGACTTTGGACTGCAGTATCCAGGGATTTTTGGCCACTTGATAAACCCAAATGTTTACATGTACTGGTCAGTTTTGAGATTCTGGGCTATTTTTGCTGCTTCTATCAGACTCTATCAATTCACATTCAAGTGTTTATTCTATTGCACTTGATCTATTTGCATGTGTATTTCGCCTTCACACAGCGCTGTGGGAACACCCATGTGATCTGAAGGCGGATTTATTGGCGGATGGCGTAAGAACTGCGTCATCTGTGTCACATTTAGATGTGCTCACACTACCCATCTCAGATCCTCTTCTCTTCAGGAAGACCATTCATCAAGCCCAGGCTGTTTCAGTGACCTGGCTCAAGCAGAGTTATCTCCTCATTGTCAATTGTCCACCTTCTTTTCGTGTAAAGTAGGGAAATTTCCGCCCCGCATTCATGTCTCAAGGGTTCGATGTTGAGCTTGAAGGCATTGAGAGCAAGAACAGCTTGCTTTGACACAAGTAGCTTTACAATATTAAACATGAAAAACTGTGTGTCGCTTTTAATAGCGAATATTTGCATTGCTTTACTCGCAGGATAACTTGTTCTTTCGCATCACACATGAGGAGTGTCTTCAAGCACTTCATTTCTTTCTGCCATTTTTTTCCGTCATCAAACATGTTAGAGATACCAACTATAGCTGCTCTGTATCTGTTGTGGAAGTCCCAAATACGCCGGGAAGCCAAACGCCGATGTGTCTGGGTTCACCTCACCATCCAGAGGCGCTCACATCTCAGTGAATTTCACCGTCCAGGAGGAACTGAGCCTGGACGACCGCCACTTCCAGCGCTACTTGAGGATGAAGGTGTCCAGTTTGATAACCTGTCAAACCGGACATGTCAATAAGCTCTTCACTGATTGGCTTTCGGGCGAATTTTCCACCCGAGTTGAAATTTTTCAACTTGCGTGTAAGACGTGATTGAAGCGTTTGCGAATACACACCTATTCACGTCTTGGCATTGACTTTGCATGCAATCACAAATAATTAAATTCACTTTTGGTGCACACACACACACACACACACACCATTAGAATCACAACTTCAGTTCCTACTATAAAGCCACTCTCATGCGTATTCATCTCACTTTGTGGTGTTGTTATTATTAACCTTGTTTTTAACGTAAGAGCAGTGCGGACTTCCGCCTACGTCTAGTGTGTCCTTTCCAACGGGATTACGCAATCCGTGGTGTGGCGCTCCGCAGCGCAAGATGAGCATCTGAGGTTAAAGTATATAAATGTGTGTTTGTGTTGTAAATGTGGCCGATGGTTTGTCTAGATCAGACTCTATTCCTTCGGTCATATATATGTTTAAATATTATATTATTTATATAATTTCATCTGTTGATTATGAAAAATGAACAGCATGAATGTAGGACACATAAGATGTACAATATGTTGGAAGACATGGAGTGGATCAGGAAATATTTTGACAACTTCATTAAGTGTTGTTTTGTAGAAAGCCTTTCTTTAAAGTTAATTCGTTTGGCGAAATGTTATCTTAAGTTTGATCAATGTTTCATCAGCCAATTGCCTAGATTTAATAAATAATATGCTAATATAGCAGACAATATATATGGTGCTAATCATGGACTAGAGCGCGTCTAATAAATGAACCGAAACTCAAAAAATATGTCTATAGAAAGCGTGAAATCTCTACCTTTAAACGAAACAATTCAAAACGAAAAGACATGTGTTTTTCTCTTGGTGCGTCCACGAGATCACGAGTCAGCATCGCCAACTTCATCCTTGCAGCCGGTAATGACAAAGAAAAACCTAGTTTATTAATAAACAATTACATTTCCTTGCTATTTTTGACACATTCATAATCATTACTTTTGCTGTTCTTTGTGGCAAGCTTTAAAGGATTAGTTTCCTGATAATTTACTCACCCCAATGCCATTCAAGATGTTCATGTCTTTCTTTCTTCAGTGGAAAAGAAATTAAGTATTTTGAAGAAAACATTCCAGGGTTTTTCATCATATAATGCTTTTCAATTGCAACCAAAATGCTGAAGGTCCAAATCAATGCAGTTTCAAAGCGCTCGATGGGCTTCAGAGGCTCTGCGTGATCCCAGATGAGGAATAGGGTCTGATCTAGCCAAACGATAATAAATATACTTTTTATCCTAAATTGTTCATCTTGTGCAGCTCTGCGAGGGGCTAAGGATGGCGTAATCACATCGGAAGGTAGAGCAGAGGCGGCTGCTCACGCTCTCCATACTCACCGCTCCTGCCCTGCCAACGCACTGCTTGCGTGTGCGGTGTGAAGCCGGCGTGACTGGCAGTGTGTGTCTCGCGCAGCTGAACCGCGGCTCGTGTATTGCAAATACAGACGAATATTGTCCATTCTGTCACATTTTCCGGTCTTCTCCTCCGACCCCTGTCTGTCTCGTGCTTTGATTTATGATGGGCAGCATATATCTGCTGCAAATGCGACCTGTTCCCCTCTGTCTCATACACACATGCATATAACATGTTGTATGTTAAACGCACTGCAGCCCCCCCCCGTCCCTAGGAAGGCTGAACAAAGTGGACCTGCAATCCTGATGAAAATAACAGCGTTTCGTCGGCATTGTCAACAACACTCCAGCCTACTAACTATACCACAACAACTATTCCCCACGGCGATACAAAATGGCCTCGCCCCCCCCTTATTTAATATCCTCGGAGGAGGGGTTTATGTAAATATTGGGGCTGGTGATGTCAGAGACCCTGGAGGAATGTCTGTAGTCCCTAGCGGCCGTTTGCTGTAGTCCTTAGAAATGGATTTCTTTAAAAGCAAATATCTCCCTTTGCTTTAAACTTTGAACGTTGTAACTTTGCAGATGTTGTTTATGCTCAAACAGCAACATTACACACTAGCTAAAGTTAGAAAAGTGAAATCGTGGTTTACCACCCCTTTAAGAATAAATATAACAGTATAATAATAATATTTATATTTTACAGAAAACTTATTTTACAAAAAAAAAGTGGGTTACCTGTTGGTATGCAGAAAGCCTATGACTAAAAATCATTTGAAAGGTCTAAGGATTTATTGTAAAAAGAAAAAAAAAGAATTATATATATATATATATATATAATAGAAATCTGTGCTTTTTATCTGTGATATCAATTTCTGAAAGTCTATGTATTTAATATGAAATATGAGCCTCTTATGCATCCACTGTGGGGATTAAAACTCCTGTACATTGAAGAAAAAACATATGGATTGTCATATACATTTATTTAGAAGTATTATTTTCTACCCAAAAGTTTAACTCATACTGGAGGCCAGAGGGCGCCCTCGAGCAGAAACTCCACATTTTCCTCAGAAAATTAATGGTTTTCAGGAAACCCCTAACGTGAAGCTCGGGCTGTAGCTGAATCAAATCATTTAGGAACGCTTTGACAGATTAAACATTAAGATATGGTGTATTTGAGTTCTTCAAGCCTTCTCGGGTATTTTCATATTAATAATAATAATAATAATAATAATAATAATATATTCAGTGCTGAAGAAGCCACATCAGCTCGACTGACGATATGAAGCGAGTTAAAACATGTCATTAAACGTTGTATTTGGTTGGACAACAGGTTTATGAACGCTTCGCATTACTAGTTTATGAAGATGTTTGACACGTGTTGCTTTTTCAAACGCACGTTATAAGCCACTCAAACTCGCAGTCTTTCAGACGGAGCAGCGTTTACTGATCACAGATCAGCTCTTCACTGACACACTGGGCATTTATTTCATTCAAATCGCCATTCGAACCATGTCATCACAAAGGGCATTCTGGGTTGAGAAAAGGGGATCTTTCTGGGATCTTCAGAAAGGCGCTCTCCGCTCTGGAGGAGATATTACCAGCGAGTAAATCATCAAAGTGAACTCATCCTTTATGCACAACACATATGAGAATTAACCAAGACACTTTGAACAATCGCACTGATAAAACTGAATGTGATCTGCTGATTTAAATGATGTTTGCGCTTCCACTGAGGAGTGTGTGTGCGCTAATCACAGTTATCATCTCAACATGACTAATCTCAAACTGTCAGTGTTCAGTTCTGCATTTACTCTCTCTCGTGTTGTTTCCGCACCTCACATCTGTGTTTACTACAGTAAATCTGGCCATCATAAAGCCATCGTCTCTTCACAACACACTCGATTGGTTATTTTTACAATGCTTTTATGACATTTATTGGCTCTTTTAAGTTTGAGAGGAATGGACTTTAAATCTTTCTCAGGTGTTTTGAAGTTAAATGAATATCTTAAAGGTTTAAAATGACATGAGGGTGAGAACATTGACTACCACAGTGTTTTTCCCCTACTATGGTAGTCAATGGTTGCTCTAACAAACATTCTTCAAAATATCTTCTTTTGTGTTCAGCAGAACAAAGAAACTCATACAGGTTTGGAACAAAATGAGGGTGAGTAAATGATGACAGATTTTTCATTTTTGGGTGAACTATCCCAAAAATGATTTACATGTTAAGTCAATGCAAAGATGCGAATAGACATTGTGTGGCACGATTCGCACAAATGACATAAATTCGCACAAATTAATAAAAATCGGATATTAACCAATCAGGAGCTTGCTCTAGTAGTGACAACAATGAGGACCGAATCATATGTGGATCCCCGGAGCTGTACGGCACATCTTCATACTGTATAGAAACAGGAATAAAAGGATCTTGCTTGGAAGGAAGTGAGTGAGGAGGTCGGACAGTCCGGGGAGTTGTAAAAACGCTCTTTACTCAATTTGAGCTCTACATAGAGTGATGGGAATAACAGCGTTATAGATAAACGCCGTTACTAACAGAATAATTTTTTTCAGTAACGAGTAATCAAATGAATGACTATTTCTCCCTTTACAACGCCGTTAGCGTTACTGTAATTGAGCTCACTGAAGCGGTTTTCATCCGAACAGGCTCTCTGTCAGTCGGACCTGCAACGTTTTTCTTTCTCTGGTTGGTTGGTGTCAGGGGCGTAAATTTCATCTAAAAGTTGGGGGGGACAATAAACATGAAATTTCTCAAGAGCAATTTTTGAAGGGGACACAAATAATACAGCCAAAATCGTACTTGTAAGGATATGTGTACCACAAAAAAAACAAAAAAACATTTTGTACTTATTTGGCGTTTTGGTGAACTGAAAAATCATCTAATGCCCGTTTTTCTTTTCTCTGTCATTTTATCTGACCAACAACACAAAGCGATAGTAGTTTAAATACGATTAAGCTTCACCACGCAGTCATATTATAATTATTAAATTATCTTGCGTCCTCCACATAGTATTTTATACTATGATATTCAGATATTTAGATATTCAACTGCAGAAGCCTCTGATCTGCCACTGATTATCATATTGAGCAAACCCTACACAGATCCGACTGAACTTACGGTGTAGAATGAGCCAATGTTTTGAATTTGGGGCCGGGTTGCTTGAATTTTGGGTTCATTAGCCGATTATTCGTAATGAAAAACACAACAACAAAACAGTCCAATGACACACTCCCTTAAATAGGCGCTTTTATGCTTTGAAAGCAAATCTTGGATAATCTTGTCTGTCAGCGGTTTGCTCGTTCGGCTCGTGCTGTATTGATCACACACGTTCAGTTTTTAATTGTTTTGTCAGTTCTCTAACTGAACTCAATGATGTTATTACTGTACAGCGGGGCGGGGCGGTGCGGCGGTGGGCAAGGGATGTTAACAGTGTTTAGCCTAATCTGTATTAAAGAGAAAAGAATCACTTCATCTGACGTTTAAAGTGAATAAAATAGCCTTGACAGCTACTACTGGTGTTTCACAGCTGCTGTCTGAAGAGCCTTGTTCTCACAACAAACTTGTGTGGTAGTTTTTCTGCGGTCTATGGGTAACGTTAGTTGAGGTGCGGTGGATCAAACCACTGTGAGGCAAGGGGGGGGGGGGGACTCGAAATGTTTCTAAACTTAAAACTCATTTTTTGTCCCGTTTCCGTTTGTATTGTTTTACTACTTACACATTTATATTAAGTATATATTGTTATATTATTTACAATACTCAGCATGGTTTTTAGGGGGGGACAGCCCTCAGATTGGGGGGGTCCTGTCCCCCCCGTGATTTACGCCCCTGGTTGGTGTGTGTGTGTGTGTGCGGCCGTACGTGCATGCCATGCTTGTTGGGGGGTGGGTGGGGTGGTACACATAACTGATGATGATTGGTGGGTGGGAGACAAGGTTGAGGTTGATAGGTTGAGTTCACACACACACACACACACGCATATGCACAGTCACACACATCAATGACCAGGAGAAGTCAGAGCAATGGCAAGTCCAACGACTTCAAAGGTAGCTTTCGCTAACTGGACGTATAAGCGCTACTCTTCCCTCGTTGAGGTGAAAGGTCAGAATGTTTCTGTAACGTGCAGCTTATGCCCAGGAAGAAAGAGTCTCTCCACGTCGGTGGCCTGTAATTCTCATCTAATGAAGCCTCACATCATCACAGCCACAACATGAGCGGCTAAAAGCCCAGATGATAACATGAGCTCCACTACCAAAGGAGTAGTAAAGTACTGATAATATTTACACTATATTTACACTATAGTAGGTCTACTGATAATATTTACACTATAGTAACATATAATATTGGCATCCAAGTTATTTGACATATTTGAACATTTGAAGAAAGTTACTTTCCCTGGTAATTAGTTACTTTTATAATGATGTAACTCAGTTACTATTTGTAAGAAGTAACTAGTAACTATATCTAATTACTTTTTTTAAGTAACGTGCCCATCACTGATTATATATAGAGTGATTTCATGGTGATTGGGACGCTTTTTGCCATTAAGATGACTTGGTAAAAGTGTCCCAATCAGCCAGAATGCACCCTATTGAGACTACAAGCTAGCTAAAGCCGGCAAATTGAGCTTATTCACCGTATTTTAAACCAATCCATGTCAGCCATTTCACAACGAGACGAGCCGCTGGCAGAAGCCCCGCCCATGAGGTGAATTCACATCTGTTGTGAAGGGAATGTCACGCGTGAATGAAGCGAGTAAACTATATTTTATCAATTTAATGGCGTCTGGTGTGAACGCACAGTTATGCGTTTGAATCGCTCATGCTGTATTTTGATATCATACGCGGATCGGTGTGTGCAGCGCTGATGCATCTCGAACACGCCTGGTGTGTGTGTGTCTCCCGCTGAGACGTATACAGGGACGTCAGACTGGCTCTGTGGCGGCTCTCTAGCCCGTGGAAAGGCAAACCGGTTCTTAGAAGACTCGTCAGTTGAACCAACTCTGGTGGAAAAGGGGTAATAATGTCATCTCTAGAAGAGAAACAAACTCGTGAATCCGTGACATTAGTAGAGTTTCGAGAAACAAATAATGTCTGCCCGGTAACAGGAGCGGTCACAACCCCAGATTTATTTCAACAAAATAATGAAAATACAGTTTATATAGCGCACTCTCTTCTCAGCTGTACATGATCAGTAACATTCATTTACAACAAAACATACATTAAAAAACCCTTTATGCTTATTTCATTAATACAATCAATGCTGTTCATAGCAAAACAACATCCTAACAATAAAATAACAATAAGAAGAGAAGCATCTGGGTCCAGACGGGTAAAGGATACAAATGTAATACTCCAGTTATTGTCCCTTAATATAATACATTTATTTCAGTTCATGTACAAACGTGTTCATTGGCTTACAGAGAGCAATGACTATGAAACCATTTGCAGTCTCTATACAAAATGTTCTGTCCAAAGAGCATTAACTAACAAGGAATGAAAATGCACATGTAGCATATAAATATATTCTCCCTTGACAAGCAGTATTGATCTCGCTCACTATGTACAACGAGTAGCTGAGACTGTACAAATGGGACCAGTGTGCCGTCCGCACCGTTATTATTGCGTAAAAAACTAGGCAGATGCAGCATGTCAGCGAGAGGAAACACTGTAAACCGAGGACGTGTGTAAACGTGTCAGATGCTGAAATCATGCGTGAGGCGTCCAAACGTCGAGAAAGGTGAAGTACCGCAAACGTCTGAGCCATGTTTGATCACGAGCAGGTGCGGCATGCACACGGTGTGATGGGCGGTTTTCTCCAAGAGGATCTGATTGGTCTCCGGGTCGGGCAAACACGAAAGAGGCTTTGGAGAGACGGGGCTGGCTTCATTTCGCCGGACAGTCGTTCTTTAGCGAGTTGATGGACGTGTTTTGTGGTTAAATGACCTCAAGGAACTGGTGCAAACCTGTATCTTCTGTGGCACGAACCCGGAGCGCCTGTGAAGCGGCCACGTCCTGTCACACGGCAGACACCTGCTCATCTGAAACACACACATGAAGACGGTCAGTGAGGCCGAGAGCTTCATCAACACACACCCACAGCAACGCTACATCCCAAACCTCAACTTGCACCCAATGTCACCAAAACACGACCAGGTCACATTTCACCCCAGCGGAAATGATGTTCGGCATAAAGCAGTTCTGCATCACCGGTGTTCGTTTTACAGCCCCTGATTGGATAACACGACACTAGCGTTGAGTTGGTCTGATCTGGGATATTCTGTATCCTCAGTGAGGATTGCTGTTATTTTATTGAGGCAAGACACACCACATCAATATAACTAACAGATTTCACCAACATTTTTTGTCTTTCAGATTGTTAAAATATACAAATGAGACATTATCTCATTAAATATGCCTTCATTTCCAGAACAGAAATCTATTGAAGATGGGATAAAACACGGGATAAAACAATGATCATTTTAAGAAAGACTTTCTGATTAATTATAGTCAAGTCAACTTTATTTATATAGCGCTTTTAACAATGTAGATTGTTTCAAAGCAGCTTTACAGTGTTAAATAGGGAAATAACGCAGCATAATTTTATTAAGCTGTATAGCCATTTGATGTCATCAGTTCATTTCAGTTTCCATACGGTGACAGTGTGGGCTTTAAATCAATAATTAGATCAGTCATTTAGTTTATATGGTTAATTTAGTTTATTAATTAGATTTATTTCGATGTTTAGTTGAAAAATGTAAGTTAATTATAGATATAAATAGAGATGCACCGATTGCAATTTTCTTTCTAAGAACTATAATTGCATATACAAACAAAAATCCACTTTTTCTTCTTAGCTAAATTTTATTTTAATTATAAAATAAAATATAGCTGCAAGCAGCATTACCGGGGCCAAGCGCAAATAAGACAAGACATGCCAACATGGCTGGGAGTGTCAGATCAACTGCAGCAATGAGCAATTAAACACATTTAAAGATGATTTTAGGCAAAAAGGCTGAAAAATGCATTGTAGTCAATGGGAATAGAAAGGAAAGGCACAATTCTACCATTTTTTTTGTGTCCTCGGAGTGAGTCCATACATGTGTGTGTCAAATTTAGGTGAAAATATCTCATTTCGTTTTGGAGTTATAGACATTTATATGAAAAAACACGTCAAAAATGACTGACACCTGACTTTGATTGGATTTTACTCCGCCTTACTATCAATATTTTGACATTTGGGCATTAGCATTTAGCTATCGACCTATGCTTTCGAACTTCTGACGCTGGTTTCGTCTCGATCGGACTTGCGGTTTCGAAGATATCAGCTAACGTTTTTTAAGCGCTAAATTACAACGCTGCACAAACCATACACCGAAACCTGGCAAGTCTGGTATCATTGGACTTGGCGAGGATTCAGGAGTCTAAGGAGATCTCGTGAAAATAATTTTTTTGTATCTCCGGACCAGTAGGTGGCGCTGCGCCGAAACGCTGCATGTTGCCTCAGGTCATACTCGTGATGACATGTACCAAGTTTGGTTTGAATACGATAAAGCGTTGCGGAGATATAGCCTTAAGTGTATTTTCACAACCGCTACGTAAAATTTGTTTTTCGAAAACGATTTAACAAATCAAATTGATTTGCAAGTTTTTTTCTCAGCATCTGGTTAAATTTTCATAAAAATCTGACAAACCGTCTAGGGCGGAGTAGGCTTTCCGGAAAATTCATGAGCCAAGGAATCAGAGGAAGCCCTTATGGTTCAAAAGTTATTAGCATAAACATGAGTCAAACTTTGGACTGATGGTGGCGCTAGAGCGATTGAGTTAGAGACTACAAATTTCCTGTAGTGACATTTCAGACTGTCCTCTATTAGTGTGCCAAACTTTTTACCATCCGGTTCTATGAACCGCCATAGACTCAAGAGCGGAAGAAGGAAGAAGAATAAGAAGAACGGGAACAGTTTCAATAGGACCTACACACCTTCAGTGCTCGGCCCCTAATGATTAAACATTACAACAGGATCTTCTCGCACTTAAACAACTCTCAAAAATAAGTGTTCTGTGCCTGGAAAGAAGTAGAAATAACTGAAAATCAGTTGCTTTATGAAACAAAACATCATAAATTGACCTTTGTGTATTTTTTACTCGTCTTACAAAAGTCAAAAGATCCTATGAATGAATAAACATGAAGTGTACAATACTCCCAATAATAGTTCAGTAATTGGGTAATAAATGTTGCCAGCTAGGGACGTCACAGTACCAAAACTCCAGTAGTCGAACCGTAATACCATAAAACATTTACGGTACTCGGTACCACAGCTAATTTATATTTATATATATAATTATTATTTAACCATTTAAAAAAATGTATTAATTGGTTTATTATGTATGATGATAATCATTATAAGTAAATAACACATAAACATTTAAAGGCTGTATGCTGTTTAAAAGTATTGTTTATAAAAAAGATCAAGTGAAAAATAATCAACCATCTAGGCATAATTATTATTATTAGTAGAGTCGTATTATTATATTACATTACATAGATCTACTAGCCCAATATATTCTTGCAATTTAAATTTTTCAAAACCGAACTTTTATTTTGACAGGTTGCCGTGAAGACCTTTGAGTGTCTGTGTTCATGATGTAACAGTTCTCTCAAATGAAATGGTAAATTCTCATGAAGGGATGTTTTATGCGTTCGGCTGGTCATCCAGAGCCATGAAGTCCATCATTTCTTTGTAATTGCTTTGGTCTTTTCGCTGCTTATACCCAGGAAAGACAGGAGAGGCTGCTGACCTGTGGCTGGCTCTGAGCTCTGGCCAGCTTTAGCCCTTTGACCTTTACTAACGTTACCTTCTTCAAACGGGCCATGTTCCGCGGGGTGATGGGGTTTTAAGTGTCTAATTAGGTTTGTCGTGTTGTGCGCTTTCCTGGTGGTTCCCCGCGGTTTAGTTTAACCTTACAAGTTTTACAAATGACATAATTAGTTTCTTCTTTACTCTTCCATGCCAACGACATGTGGCTGTGACATCAATGTCGCGGCCGTGCTCGTGCTCTCAGCCGCATGTAGACGGCTCAAAATCGGAGACACGCGAGACTGATCGGCCGATCATCGATCAGGGCCGATCATGCAGAAAATCGGCCAATTAATTTAGATTAATTTATTTGTAAGGGGACAATGCAATTTCATAAAACCACATGAACAAACATGAGTAAAAAAGCCAGAATTAGCCAAAAGGCTATTTTAAATTCCGATCCCTGGCCGATCAATCGGTGCATCTCTAGATATAAACTCGCATTTGTGAGATATAAAGTCAGAATTGCGTGTTATAAAGTCGCTTTTAACATTTTTATGTTTTATTCTTTGGTTTCTTCCATAGAAATCTGCATATTGGATAAAGCCGGGTTCAAAATTCTTGTTTGATTTTGTTGACATGTTTTCAGAGAGAGAGAGAACATCTTCACCATGCTTATAGGAATTCATGAACAAACCTTGAGGATACAGATAATAATACTAAAACATTTGGTGTGTGTAAAGCTGCTGAAGTGGAGAAAAAAACTTTATGAACGCAAATACATTTTTTTTTATGAAAAGCCAAACATCCCAACGTCTCAAAATGGACCAGTTCTTGCCTTAACATGAGCTTTGCCTTTAACTGTCACCCCCCTTTTTGAGAATACACATGGAAATGCACTATCCAAACTTAAAGCGCTGAATATAGACCGTTTTAAAGAAGACACTCTGCAAATTATTGCTGAAGTGAAAGCAATTGAAAATATGAAAGTATGAAAGAGTTATGGAAGTTTAAATTTACTGTAAATGAAAAATACTGTTATTTCATATAAAATATATATTTTACAAAAAAATTTTTACTCTAAAATTACTATAAAATCAAAGCCATATGTCTAACCAAGTTGTGTTCCAAATTTGAAGTTGATATCACAAAAATTAAAGTCCCCATGAGATGTTGTTTAGGTGCTGTACCAAAAACAGCCACCGGGTGTCACACACTCCATTGATTGTTTTTTTGATGCATTTTCCTGTAAATTTCTGTCCGAATGTCACTTCCATCACAAAACAGTCCCCAAATATGGACCCTTGAGACTCAGAGCTTTCCGACGATATGTGTTTTGTCAAGATTAGAAAAGATTTTGATTATAAAGCAGTTAAAATAATTGTTGTAATACGAAACATGACGCCGCCCACTAGGGGGAGGAGCCCGCTAGAAGAATTTAGAGTAACATTTCCATGGTAACACAACGTCCGATTTCAAAACGGTTTTCACAGGATGAATTTTGAGTTCGTAAGCTTTCGATTGACACCTAATTTATGATAAATATATGATAGGGAAAAAAAGGTGATTAAAAAAAGAGTGCCAGTGGGACGGTGACAGTTAAGGGGTTAAATTCGGCACAACAAATGCCACCGGTAATACAGAAGCAGTCAAAAATCATAGTTTTCCTCATTAAATACCATTTGCTTCTTTAGATTTGGGGGTGAAATGCGAGCCGGGCGTGTTTCTCAGCTCCGCCGGGATCTCCCACGTACCCTCCTCGCTATCAGCATGAGAATGGAGAGCAACACTGGGCGGTCGGGACAGGTTCGGCTCGGCCAGGCTGTGTCGCAGCTTGCACCTCTGCAAGGCCACGCTATAGTCGGGCGGCTTTACGTGGGCCGGCCGCAAGGCTCCTCCGTCCTGCACGTGTGCGTCGCCCAGACTCAGGCCCAGGTACCCCGCCGGAGTCGGGGGCGGAGCTTTGAACCTATCGTCTTTGCAGGGCGACGTTACACAGTACACTGGGCAGGAAGCAGGTGGAGAGGTGCAGGAAGTGACGTGATGGAGGGGAAGGAGCACAGAAAGAAACAAAACACACACACAAACACACACAGACACAAAGCAAACATCAATTAAAGAAACGGGGTACATAAATCAAAGAAACTGACACAGCATGCACGAGTCACGACACAAGCAGATTTGCAAGTCGAGGATGAGCGTGCCCTCGACCGCTTCACACACACAGGGCACAAAACACGGCCTGACCTCTGAGAGAACAACATCAGATAATGAGGGTTGATCCTCTGATAGTGGCGCTCATGTGTCTAACAGGGCTGAATGCTAAAAGACCCAAATGATGTCACTTCCTGGGTGACACGAATTGGCAGAATGCTGAATGTTATATTTTGGGTCATTATCCCTCTATGGTAGAGCGTTGCCATTTAGCGACAACTCATTTCTACTCATTTTCTTGTTATTCTGAAAAAAATACAATAAATTGCACTATGGGAATTAAAGGGGCCAATGATGTGCTGTTTTTAAGTCACATGGCATTTAAATGTCCCTCTCTTTCCCACGGTCACCTGTCCAGAAATCGCTCTGTTAACCTCATTTCTAATCATCTCTTCTCAAGGGGGACTTTTTTCCAGCATCTTTGATAAGTAAATTAGATATTTTTATTCACAAATCAACTTTGTCTTGCGTAGTTTTACTGTAAATTGAGAAAATATCAATGTCTCCATATGGCAACGCTGTCCCACAGTGGAATCGCAGTAATGTCTTTCCCCATTGGGATTTTTTGCATACATAGCAGCATCAATAATATGATTGCAGTTATTAATTTATTTGAAGTGAAAAATGCCTCTTGAGCGTGAATGGTTTATAAATCACATTAAAATGCACACACAGGAACCGATAAGCGGAATTGAAATGTGCGCTTCTTATCGAATCCTCAGTTCTGGGAAATTTGGAACCGGTCCTAAAACAAAACCGGTTCTCGATACACAACCTCGCCATCACATTACAGTAATTCTGCCTGAAATCAGAGACGCTACTAACGGAAAATAAAGGCAATCTCTCATCTGTCACCCATCTTTTTGAGCACAGACGTGATCATGCACTACACAAAGTCATTTGACTTTGATTAAACATCACATAGTGATGTATTTACGGTTGTAAAAGGGTAACGAGACACCAGTTTGTGCCCTATTTGTGGAAAGCGAAGGACTTCCTGGGTAAATCGCTCTACTGATATATACAGGTGCTGGTCATATAATTAAAATATCATCAAAAAGTTGATTTATTTCAATAATTCCATTCAAAAAGTGAAACTTGTATATTATATTCATTCATTACACACAGGCTGATATATTACAAATGTTTATTTCTTTTAATTTTGATGATTATATCAGACGACTAAGGAAAACCCCAAATTCAGTATCTCATAAAATTAGAATATTACTTAAGACCAATACAAAGAAAGGATTTTTAGAAATCTTGGCCAACTGAAACGTATGAGCATGTCCAGCACTCAATGCTTAGTTGGGGCTGGTTTTGCCTGAATTACTGCAGCAATGCGGCGTGGCATGGAGTCGATCAGATTTGCTCAGGTGTTATGAGAGCCCAGGTTGCTCTGATTGTGGCCTTCAGCTCTTCTGCATTGTTGGGTCTGGCATATCGCATCTTCCTCTTCACAATACCCCATAGATTTTCTATAGGGTTATGGTCAGGCGAGTTTGCTGGCCAATTAAGAACAGGGATACCATGGTCCTTAAACAGGTACTGGTTGCTTTGGCACTGTGTGCAGGTGCCCAGTTCTGTTGGAAAATGAAATTATGCATCTCCATAAAGTTGGTCAGCAGCAGGAAGCATGAAGTGCTCTAAAACTTCCTGGTATACGGCTGCATTGACCTTGGACCTCAGAAAACACAGTGGACCAACACCAGCAGATGACATGGCACCCCAAACCATCACTGACTGTGGAAACTTTACACTGGACCTCAAGCAACGTGGATTGTGTGCCTCTCCTCTCTTCCTCCAGACTCTGGGACCCTGATTTCCAAACGAAATGCTAAATGTACTTTCATCAGAGAACATAACTTTGGACCACTCAGCAGCAGTCCAGTCCTTTTTGTCTCTAGCACAGGCGAAACGCTTCTGACACTGTCTGTTGTTCAAGAGTGGCTTGACACAAGGAATGCGACAGCTGAAACCCATGTCTTGCATACGTCTGTGTGTAGTGGTTCTTGAAGCACTGACTCCAGCTCCAGTCCACTCTTTGTGAATATCCCCCACATTTTTGAATGGGTTTTGTTTCACAATCCTCTCTAGAGTGCGGTTATCCCTATTGCTTGTACACTTTTTTCTACCACATCTTTTCCTTCCCTTCGCCTCTCTATTAATGTGCTTGGACACAGAGCTCTGTGAACAGCCAGCCTCTTTTGCAATGACCTTTTGTGTCTTGCCCTCCTTGTGCAAGGTGTCAATGGTCGTCTTTTGGACAGCTGTCAGGTCAGCAGTCTTCCCCATGATTGTGTAGCCTACAGATCTAGACTGAGAGACCATTAAAGGCCTTTGCAGGTGTTTTGAGTTAATCAGCTGATTAGAGTGTGGCACCAGGTGTCTTCAATATTGAACCTTTTCACAATATTCTAATTTTCTGAGATACTGAATTTGGGATTCATCAAATCATCAAAATTAAAACTTTTGAAATATATCAGTCTGCGTGTAATGAATGAATATAATATACAAGTTTCACTTTTTGAACGGAATTAGTGAAATAAATAAACTTTTTGATTATGTGTCCTCGAGGTGTCAAGACACACGCACTCAGCAGCGCACATTGATCCTGGTGAAATCTGCCGGTGTCACGTGTAGAAGCCGAAGCCGACGCTCACCTATGAGTCCCTTCTCCGTGCTGGACGTGATCATCTTGTATGCAGCATCTGTGCTGTGCTGCCCGTCGGAGGCGGCGTGATCTGCGGCCTTGCGCTTGATGGTGCCATAGCTGCCCTCATAGGTGTCCGACAGCGAGCTGGAGGACGTCCAGCTCTGTCTGGACTGACTGAGCTCAGAGCCGTCTCTGGAGCAACTGTCACCCGGGCCGATCTCCACCTCGGCGATCGGGCCGCCCATGGGCGTGTGGCGGTGGTTGAGCAGGTCCGGCGCTCGCTGGCCTGGAAGAGTCTGGAGGTTGTCGTGGGAGTTACTAGAGCAGGAGGTCCAGCTCCCGCGGCCGCTGTCGGCCATCTCAGAGGCAGAGGTGTGCTCGGGCACCGCCAGCTCCTCAGCGCTGGTCGACATCGTGAAGCTGGTGTCCCTCATCGTGGAGTGTCGAGACGAAGATGAACTAGGACGGAAGAAAAGTGCACAGTGAGTAAGAGTAGGTCCACAAACAATCAAGTCAAATAGAGCTGTATCGAGGCCATGCACAAAAAGGAACAACGAGACATGTATATGATTAAACTGCTTTTCACTTTTGACCAATAGGTGGTGCTGTTACTAAAACTGATGTTGTGTGGTCAGTGTGAGCAGAAAATGACACAAAGTTTGGTGTCAATATGGCAAAGCGTTGCAGTGTTACTAAGGCTGGGTATTGACACAAATTTCACAATTCGATTCGATGCAATATGGATTATTTTGGATATATATCAGGTACAATATATAGCAAATGTTCTCAAAGAAAGCAAATCTCTGAACTGATGCTGTAAACTATGGGAGTCAGCTTTAGCCTGCTGTAATACTGACGGTAAAATGAACTGATTTGTACAAACACTGTCTTAAAAACTTGCCAGATTTATTCAAACATGCATTACATATTGAAGAACATTCCAAATCATAATGAATATGTAATGTGGTGTATATATTTATCAAAATGCTCCTCTCTAGAGTTAATTTTTCTAGCTGACTAGTGAGTTTATGGACACTGGATATTGTTTTTCTGAGGCGTTACGTGACATTGTTTATGAATGTCTGACACTGATAGAGCCATGTGACATGATTAGGGATGCACCGAATACAGATTTTTAGGGTTCGGCCCATAGACTGTAAAAAAATATGGCCGTAGTGTCCGTGACGTCACCCATTGGATTCTGAAGAGCAGTTTTGAAGTGTAAAGTAGGGTCGAGCTGGGCGTCGCCATCTTTGCACTCCCGGATAACAGAAAATGGGCAAAGAGGCGGGACGTGGGCGGAGCTGCGGTGATGACTAACAGACAGCAGACAAACGGCAATCCACCTGTCACTCAAAGTGGCCATGCCCTTAATTATGGAGAACTTTAAGGCTTTATATAATGTAAACGAATGAGTTATAAAAACATTCGTCATGAAGGGCAACATTAGCCGTACAGACCAAAAGCACAGTTTGTCCCAGACTGTAAACATGTGTTCTTCTGCTGTAAAGTTGGGCATTTTAACATGAGCTCAATGAGATTCTGCTCCTTCTGGAGTCTGTCTCTAGTGGCCAGTCCATGAACTGCAGTTTAAGTCACTTCTGTATCGGCTTCAGGAGAAACTGCGGGAGGAGCCGCTTGATTCAAACTGAGGGACGGGTTGTGATTATGTTCTGTGGGAATCAACATCACACCACAAACGCCTCCAGCAGAGCTTGACACAGGGTGTGTTCACACTTGTAGTTCGGTTTTCTTGGTCCTTTAGACCAAAAAAGAAAATGATACATTTAGTGCTGGCTTCCCACTTTCATTTTTAACACCAAACCTGAAGATACAAGGGAAAACAATGCTGTGTGACCAAAGCAATGCTGTGTTCTGGGCCAAACACTCTCGTGTTATGTGCGTACATGCCACAAAGAGTTTATGAAATGTGTGAAGGAGTCAAAACAGCGACAGGATCCCTCCATCACACACAACTGATGATCTGCTGTGAGGAGACGCGGTTCTGACATCACGACTATGAGGACCAGGCTTGAGTATTTGGTCCTGTTTAGGGTCACATCTTGTGACATCTCGTCCTGTTTTTGGTTGGTTTAGATGTGTTTGGTCAGTGTTGCGTTTATATTTCAGTCAAACCGCACCAGAGTTCGTTTGGAAGAGGCTTCAGCACATTCAGCTGCAAACTGAGGGTGACTGCAAGTTTAACATGTATTCAATATCTGTACTGTAATGGGTTTATGTACTAACACATCAGAACATATGAACCCTAAAGCCTTGTTTATACTCGACGCGTCCGCACGAGCGCGGGGGTGCGTGCGGCAAAAATGACGTCCTTGCGGAGTGGGCGGTAGTGCGTGTTGACTGCGCAAGACCCCATTTCGTGGCGGTGTGCAGTGCATTTTTTTTAACTTTTCACACGAAGATGCACGAGTCCTAAGCGAATCTAGCCGAGCATGACGTCTCATCACACCGGCACCCAGTCTGCACGAACAAATGAGTTGCTTACATTTACAAAATGAGCCTACAAAAGCAGAAATAAGCCCTTTTATTTAAATTTATTCAGCACAAACTGGGCTACCATAATATGTGAGCAACATGTAAGTACATGCTTGTATTTTTGAGGTAAAAATGTTTATGCATGATTTTTGAAAAAACAAAAATGTTTTAAAATGAAGGCCTCAAAACACAATAGATATGTGTCCACAAGACTTTTGACTAATGGGTGTATTTGCCTAGAGCTTTAAACTTTTTTTTTTTGCTTTAAACTGATGTGAGAATCATTGAGCCTACTCATTCACAGAAAACAATACACTGATTTAAAATTTGTAAGTATGCGAGGAGGCGTGATAGCTAATGAATAATGATGAGTATCACCTAAGAGGACAAAAGAACAGAATAGCCCACATAATGAGCTGCATAATGAGCTGCATAAGGAACGAGCTTAATTCAGGTGTGTGACTGAGAGCAAAGGACATATATTATATATTGTACTTATCTAGTAATCGCATCTTAATTTAAGAATGTTTAAATATTTAGACTAGAAACAAGACAAAAATTACTAAGAAGCGCTAATTTTTCAACATTTTTTTAACTATTTTTTGTTTTTGAAAGTGGTGTCATGTTAAATTTTTTTATAATAAATAATTAAAATTGAGATACAATTTATACAAAACAAAATTCACTGTAAAGAAAGCAATTCACTTTCTACAAAACACAACTCGATATTAACTCGATAAAACACACTTTGACATTAAATAAAAAAAATACCATTAGGCTATAATGTTTAAACATCAATATGAAGCAAAATACGTTTGACTGGTGTTATATTTATAGCATCTGAGCAGACATTTGCGAATAAAAGCTTTATTGATGTGACACTAGGCTCTTTTTACAATAAACACGTTATACTCTGTCCAAAACAAGCCAAATAAATCTTGTCTAAACAGTCTTGCGTGTATGACATGTTATATTGCAGCAGGATTCATATTTAAACGGCCTTTTTGCGTTTAATAATCACAGATGCTAACAGAATAAACTTGGCCTAACTTACAATCAGCCCTGAATCCTTTGCTCAGTCTGAACAGAACATGAACAGCTTTTCATGAGGTGAATTATTCCTCAACACGTCTCAAAATGATGTAGCTGAAGTAACGTTACAGTGCTTCACTAGATGTGTTTGTATGAGTTGATGTGGGCGTCGACTCTGGATGGTCAGTATTTGAATCTGAACGAGCGCGCAATCCGTGGGCGTGGCCGCATTAGCGGATAATGGCTCGCGAGTGACTGACATGTATCGTTTTTTGAACAGATTACATAAACATGGAATATTTGTTTTTGATTTGGTTTACAGTTTTTAAAACCTGACATTTCAGCGTTTCTTTAGACATATGTCTCATGTTTGTGAGACAAGTATTCACTAAGCTAGAGGTCATTTTCTGAAGACTATCTGAATGAACGTCTTTGACAGAGAGGCTGCAGATCGCGCATCATGTTTGTTTTCTTTATTTTGCAAAAAGCAAAAAAAAAGAAAGAAACTTAACAGATTATAATGATGTATAACACTTGCCTGAATGATAAAAAACAACAACAGAGTTATTACGAGTACTGATCGGCCAGGTATCGGATCAGTACTCGTATCGGCCGATACCCTGAGCCCAGGTATCGGAATCGGTATCGGGAAGGGAAAAAGGGTAACGGGAACATCTCTAGACGGAACAGTTAGATCTTCGCTGAGCAAAAGGGCGTATAATTTTCTCGAATGTGTTGGAGGTGTTGTGGGATACCTGGTGCAGGGCTGACTGCAGTCCGCTGGAGTGCTCCCGGCCGCCTCTGATGGGCAGCTGACAGTGGGCGCCGAGTCCACAGAGCAGTTGCTGACGATGCTGGAGCGGGACGAGATCTCGCTGGAGTCGGACAGGTCAGATTTACCGGGCATGAGGGCGTAACCTATCAGAGAGAGCAGACAGAAGATCAGCGCGTCTGCCGCCACACTCGCAGGCCATCACTGAGCACGACACGGAGTCAACAGCACAATCAGTGTAAATCTTGACAGCATATTTTGATTTAGTTTATAGTCTTTTGACTAAAATGCCATTTAGTTTTAGTCATATTTTAGTCACCTGAATTGTTTTTAGTTTTAGTTTAAGTCTAATGAGTTTAGTTAAATTGTAATACATTAAGTATTTAAGCATCACATAACCGACTGTCACTTGAACTGACATTTTGCCATCATTTTGTTTTTGACATTAAAAATCCTCGAAAGAGCTCGATTTACTTTTTTGTTTGTTTTTAAAAACATCTATATAGTTTTTATAACTTTGTATTTCTGTTTTAGTCAGTATATCAGGTTAAGCTAAAGCTTCAAATAAGTTTGTTTATTTATTTATTTAATTTCAGTTAACATTCATTTAATTTCAAGATTTTTTTTAATGGTTTTAGTGAACTATTATAACCCTGATACTTTATAGAATATGTGTCAAATACTGGTCTTTCCTCCTGACTATGAATTAAATGGGAATTAAATTAAACACAGTTTATTGTGTAAGCAAAAACTAATATATAATGCATGACTTTAATGATAAACCAGCTGGAAATACAGCAGGACTCTTATTTTGAAATCTCGCCTTGCAGTTGCAGGAGCTCATTCAAGTTCAGGAGATAAATATGCATTGTTACAACCGTCTAAAACATATTACTATATAAACATCGTGAAGTAAACATTGTCATTATTCATCAGCATTAGTTCATAAACACTGGTCTGGCATAAGTGTGTGTTATTGATGGATTGAGCCGCTCTTGAGCGCTGGATTGGGGGTGTGTGAGCCTGTAGGCCGTGTGTTCTCCAGCAGTTAGATCAGCATCTGTGACACAGGACATCAGTTCTGACCCCATCTCTTCCCTAATCGACCCTCACTAACATTTGTCTCGTTTTTATTTGTTGACGAAAATGACAGTACGTTTTCCTCATCCAACACTAGTTTTTATTCAGTTATCGTCTCGTTTTCGTCAGTGAAAGAAGGTCGTTGACGAAAATTATTCGTCAACGAAATTAACACTGAGCGCAATGCGAAACATCTGCCTTTATTACACAACTGATGAAACTTACAGTCAGAACCACCGCTGAACAACACTACATAACACTCTAAAGATCCTGCCATCATTCACTCGAGCGTTAAACCTGGCACATGATCACAGAACACGGGCTCGATGACGACAGGATCTGTGGCTGAACTAGTCACACAGTCTTCCTCCTGCAGTGTCTGTCTCTCTGCACGCTGGGCTTCAGACTGTCTGTCTGCTGACCGTCCTGTCTCAATGACTCAGCTCTGTCTCTAAAGAGCGTGAAAGGGGACCTGAAGCGCTTGCGTGGGGTCTCTGCTGCGCGCTCTTCCTGTCTCTGCCTATTCTCTTCCTGTCTGCCGCTCTGACAGGTCATCCTCAGGATCTGTCTATGAAGGAAAGCCCCACCTATGCCGTACGTGCGGCCGCCTGCCGCTCTGGCGCCGACCTCGCTGGCCAGAGATGAGGACGAACCCGACAGGTTCAGCTGACCGCAGTTCTGCCTGGGAGCTCCGCCTGCTGGGAGAGAATCATGGGAATGTTTCATCATCAGTGAACATCTAATGCATGAATATCATGAGACACACTTAACCCTGTAATGCCTGGCATACGAATTAATAGTCATTTCAAAGGGACCTTTAAACTACATCATCAAAAAAATAAATGTGACAGTACAACAGATACTGACATAAAATGCATATCAATATCAATATCTGCCAATAATATGTCTTAGTAAGGTGATATTTAAATTAGGGCTGTCAAGCGATTAAAATGTATTCTAGTTCATTATATTATGAGCCGATTAATTCATCTAATTAATCACAAAAAATGTTATTTAGATATATGTACAGTTCAAAATATCTTTAAGAAAGACAGTCATGTAGGTTTGAAACGACATGAAGGCGAGTCAATGTAAATCATTTGATTTTTTAATGAAGTGAAACTCTAAATAAGAAACTAAAACTGCCAGTAGGTGGCGGTAAATGTGTAAATGAGTGAGTCATTGAATCATTCACTCATCTGATTCATTCAAGAATGAAGAAAATGACTCTCTTTATGAATGAGTCATTGAATCATTCACTCATCTGATTCATTCAAGAATGAAGAAAATTACTCTCTTTATGAATGAGTCATTGAATCATTCGCTCATTCGATTTGTTCAAATGGCTGATTCATTCAGGAATGAAGTAAATGACTCTCTTTATGAATAAGTCATTGAATCATTCACTCATTCGATTAGTTCAAACGGCTGGTTAATTCAGGAATTAAGAATATGACTCTCTTGATTAATGACTCATTGAATGATTCACTCATTAGATTTGTTCAAATGGCCGATTCATTCAGGAATGAAGTAAATGACTCTCTTTATGAATAAGTCATTGAATCATTCACTCATTCGATTCGTTCAAATGGCTGATTCATTCAGGAAGTAAGAATATGACTCTCTTGATTAATGACTCATTGAATGATTCACTCATTAGATTTGTTCAAATGGCTGATTCATTCAGGAATGAAGTAAATGACTCTCTTTATGAATAAGTCATTGAATCATTCACTCATTTGATTCACTCAAACGGCTGATTCATTCAGGAATGAAGTAAATGACTCTCTTTATGAATGAGTCATTGAATCATTCGCTCATTCGATTTGTTCAAATGGCCGATTCATTCAGGAATGAAGTAAATGACTCTCTTTATGAATAAGTCATTGAATCATTCACTCATTCGATTTGTTCAAATGGCTGATTCATTCAGGAAGTAAGAATATGACTCTCTTGATTAATGACTCATTGAATGATTCACTCATTAGATTTGTTCAAATGGCCGATTCATTCAGGAATGAAGTAAATGACTCTCTTTATGAATAAGTCATTGAATCATTCACTCATCTGATTCATTCAAGAATTAAGAAAATGACTCTCTTTATGAATGAGTCATTGAATCATTCACTCATTAGATTTGTTCAAATGGCCGATTCATTCAGGAATGAAGTAAATGACTCTCTTTATGAATAAGTCATTGAATCATTCACACATTCGATTCGTTCAAATGGCCGATTCATTCAGGAATGAAGTAAATGACTCTCTTTATGAATGATTCATTGAATCATTCGCTCATTCGATTCGTTCAAATGGCCGATTCATTCAGGAATGAAGTAAATGACTCTCTTTATGAATAAGTCATTGAATCATTCACTCATTCGATTTGTTCAAATGGCCGATTCATTCAGGAATAAAGTAAATGACTCTCTTTATGAATAAGTCATTGAATCATTCACACATTCGATTCGTTCAAATGGCCGATTCATTCAGGAATGAAGTAAATGACTCTCTTTATGAATAAGTCATTGAATCATTCACTCATTCGATTTGTTCAAATGGCCGATTCATTCAGGAATTAAGTAAATTACTCTCTTTATGAATAAGTCATTGAATCATTCACTCATTAGATTTGTTCAAATGGCCGATTCATTCAGGAATGAAGTAAATGACTCTCTTTATGAATAAGTCATTGAATCATTCACTCATTCGATTCGTTCCAACGGCTGATTAATTCAGGAATTAAGAATATGACTCTCTTGATTAATGACTCATTGAATCATTCGCTCATTCGATTTGTTCAAATGGCCGATTCATTCAGGAATTAAGTAAATGACTCTCTTGATTAATGACTCATTGAATAATTCACTCATTGAGTGAATGATTCAATGACTTATTCATAAAGAGAGTCATTTACTTCATTCCTGAATTAATCAGCCGTTTGAGTGAATCAAATGAGTGAATGATTCAATGATTCATTCATTAAGAGAGTCAACTGGATGAAATGCAGGTCTGGAGCAGGACGAGAGAAATGAAATGGACAGCCCTGATGTAAACGCTCAGTGTTTGACCAGAGCTCTGAGGTTGACCTTTGCGAGGAGATCCCTGCGGGGAGACAGCAGGACTGGAGTGCAGGGACGAGAGGGTGGACGTGTCCTCGGATCTCTTCGCGCTCGAGTCATCGGCCGCTTTCTTCAGCGTCTGAGGCGAGTTGGGACCTGAAGGGCACAGCACTCATGGTTATTATGGGATGGTGTACGAGTCCTGATGCTGTAGTGTGTGGGGTGGCGTACTGAAGGAGGCGGCCAGGTCTTTGGCGATGCTCTTCTTGCGCAGCGGGTACAGGCTGACGGGAGGGACCTGCAGCACCTGAGACACGCGGTGCTGGGGCTTGGCTGAGGACAGGCCGGAGCGCAGGGACACCGGAGACATGTCCGATCTGGTGGAGCGCCGCTCGTTCAGGTTCTTGGAGACTGCGGGGAAACACACACAACACCAGACGCTGAGTCTGAGTGACAGGCATGCTCCTCCGTTTGTGAAGCTCTTGACCATTGTTAGCTGTGTTTCCACACACACATTTAACGCATATCTTTATATATAGCACAAAAAATGCTGGACGAAAACAAAACTGCATCAGAAACACTGTTGTAGTTTATGAGTGAGTGTGTGAGTGTGAGAGAGTGTGTGTGAGTGTATGTCTGTGTGTGAGAGAGAGTGTGTGTGAGTGTATGTGAGTGTGAGAGAGAGTGTGTGTGAGTGTATGTGAGTGTATGTCTGTATGTGAGAGAGAGTGTGTGTGAGTGTATGTCTGTGTGTGAGAGAGTGTGTGAGTGTATGTGAGTGTGTGAGAGAGAGTGTGTGTGAGTGTATGTGAGTGTGAGAGAGAGTGTGTGTGAGTGTATGTCTGTGTGTGAGAGAGAGTGTGTGTGAGTGTATGTGAGTGTGAGAGAGAGTGTGTGTGAGTGTATGTGAGTGTATGTCTGTATGTGAGAGAGAGTGTGTGTGAGTGTATGTGAGTGTATGTCTGTATGTGAGAGAGAGTGTGTGTGAGTGTATGTGAGTGTATGTCTGTATGTGAGAGAGAGTGTGTGTGAGTGTATGTGAGTGTGAGAGAGAGTGTGTGTGAGTGTATGTCTGTGTGTGAGAGAGAGTGTGTGTAAGTGTATGTAAGTGTGAGAGAGAGTGTGTGTAAGTGTATGTAAGTGTGAGAGAGAGTGTGTGTAAGTGTATGTAAGTGTGAGAGAGAGTGTGTGTGAGTGTATGTGAGTGTGAAAGAGAGTGTGTGTGAGTGTATGTGAGTGTGAGAGAGAGTGTGTGTGAGTGTATGTCTGTATGTATGTGAGAGAGAGTGTGTGTGAGTGTATGTGAGTGTATGTCTGTATGTGAGAGAGAGTGTGTGTGAGTGTATGTCTGTGTGTGAGAGAGAGTGTGTGTAAGTGTATGTGAGTGTGAGAGAGAGTGTGTGTGAGTGTATGTCTGTATGTATGTGAGAGAGAGTGTGTGTGAGTGTATGTGAGTGTATGTCTGTATGTGAGAGAGAGTGTGTGTGAGTGTATGTCTGTGTGTGAGAGAGAGTGTGTGTGAGTGTATGTGAGTGTGAAAGAGAGTGTGTGTGAGTGTATGTGAGTGTATGTCTGTATGTGAGAGAGAGTGTGTGTGAGTGTATGTCTGTGTGTGAGAGAGAGTGTGTGTGAGTGTATGTGAGTGTGAAAGAGAGTGTGTGTGAGTGTATGTCTGTATGTGAGAGAGAGTGTGTGTGAGTGTGTGTGAGTGTGAAAGAGAGTGTGTGTGAGTGTATGTCTGTATGTGAGAGAGAGTGTGTGTGAGTGTGTGTGAGTGTGAAAGAGAGTGTGTGTGAGTGTATGTCTGTATGTGAGAGAGAGTGTGTGTGAGTGTATGTCTGTATGTATGTGAGAGAGAGTGTGTGTGAGTGTATGTGAGTGTATGTCTGTATGTGAGAGAGAGTGTGTGTGAGTGTATGTCTGTGTGTGAGAGAGAGTGTGTGTGAGTGTATGTGAGTGTGAAAGAGAGTGTGTGTGAGTGTATGTCTGTATGTGAGAGAGAGTGTGTGTGAGTGTGTGTGAGTGTGAAAGAGAGTGTGTGTGAGTGTATGTCTGTATGTGAGAGAGAGTGTGTGTGAGTGTATGTCTGTATGTGAGAGAGAGTGTGTGTGAGTGTATGTCTGTATGTGAGAGAGAGTGTGTGTGAGTGTATGTCTGTATGTGAGAGAGAGTGTGTGTGAGTGTATGTCTGTATGTGAGAGAGAGTGTGTGTGAGTGTATGTCTGTATGTGAGAGAGAGTGTGTGTGTGTGAGTGTATGTCTGTATGTGAGAGAGAGTGTGTGTGAGTGTATGTCTGTATGTGAGAGAGAGTGTGTGTGAGTGTATGTCTGTATGTGAGAGAGAGTGTGTGTAAGTGTATGTAAGTGTGAGAGAGTGTGTGTGTGTGAGTGTATGTCTGTGTGTGAGTGTGAGAGAGAGTGTGTGTGAGTGTATGCCTGTATGTGAGAGAGAGTGTGTTTGAGTGTATGTAAGTGTGAGAGAGTGTGTGTGTGTGAGTGTATGTCTGTATGTGAGAGAGAGTGTGTGTGTGTGAGTGTATGTGAGTGTGTGAGAGAGAGTGTGTGTGAGTGTGTGTAAGTGTGAGAGAGAGTGTGTGTGAGTGTATGTCTGTATGTGAGAGAGAGTGTGTGTGAGTGTATGTGAGTGTGAGAGAGAGTGTGTGTGAGTGTATGTCTGTGTGTGAGAGAGAGTGTGTGTAAGTGTATGTAAGTGTGAGAGAGTGTGTGTGTGTGAGTGTATGTCTGTGTGTGAGTGTGAGAGAGAGTGTGTGTGAGTGTATGCCTGTATGTGAGAGAGAGTGTGTTTGAGTGTATGTGAGTGTGAGAGAGAGTGTGTGTGAGTGTATGTCTGTGTGTGAGAGAGAGTGTATGTAAGTGTGAGAGAGTGTGTGTGTGTGAGTGTATGTCTGTGTGTGAGAGAGAGTGTATGTAAGTGTGAGAGAGTGTGTGTGTGTGAGTGTATGTCTGTGTGTGAGTGTGAGAGAGTGTGTGAGAGAGTGTGTGTGAGTGTCTGTGAGTGTGAGAGAGTGTGTGTGTGTGAGTGTATGTCTGTGTGTGAGTGTGAGAGAGAGTGTGTGTGAGTGTGTGAGAGTGTGTGTGAGTGTGAGAGAGTGTGTGTGTGAGTGTGTGAGAGAGTGTGTGTGAGTGTGTGAGAGAGTGTGTGTGAGTGTGAGAGAGAGAGTGTGTGTGAGTGTGTGAGAGTGTGTGTGAGTGTCTGTGAGTGTGAGAGAGTGTGTGTGTGTGAGTATGAGAGAGAGTGTGTGTGAGTGTGAGAGAGAGTGTGTGTGAGTGTGTGAGAGAGTGTGTGTGAGTGTGAGAGAGAGTGTGTGTGAGTGTATGTCTGTGTGTGAGTGTGAGAAAGAGTGTGTGTGTGTGTGTGTGTGTGAGAGTGTGTGTCTGTGTGTGAGAGAGAGTGTGTGTGAGTGTGAGAGAGTGTGTGTGAGAGAGAGTGTGTGAGTGTGAGAGAGTGTGTGTGAGTGTGAGAAAGAGTGTGTGTGAGTGTGAGAGAGAGTGTGTGTGAGTGTGTGAGAGTGTGTGTGTGTGTGTGAGTGTGTGTCTGTGTGTGAGAGAGTGTGTGTGTGAGTGTGAGTGTGTGTCTGTGTGTGAGAGAGAGTGTGTGTGAGTGTATGTCTGTGTGTGTGTGAGTGTGTGTCTGTGTGTGAGAGAGAGTGTGTGTGAGTGTGAGAGAGTGTGTGTGTGTGTGTGTGAGTGTGTGTCTGTGTGTGAGAGAGAGTGTGTGTGAGTGTGAGTGTGTGTCTGTGTGTGAGAGAGAGTGTGTGTGAGTGTGAGAGAGTGTGTGTTTGTGAGTGAGAGAGAGTGTGTGTGAGTGTATGTCTGTGTGTGTGTGAGTGTGTGTCTGTGTGTGAGAGAGAGTGTGTGTGAGTGTGAGAGAGTGTGTGTGTGTGTGTGAGTGTGTGTCTGTGTGTGAGAGAGAGTGTGTGTGAGTGTGAGTGTGTGTCTGTGTGTGAGAGAGAGTGTGTGTGAGTGTGAGAGAGTGTGTGTTTGTGAGTGTTTGCCTGACGCTCTGAGACAACACTCACTTATGATGTGTGTGTGTGAGTGTTTGAGTGAGTGTGTGTGAGAGAGTGTGTGTGAGTGTGTGAGAGTGTGTTTGAGTGTGTGTGTGTGTGTTTGAGTGTGTGTGTGTGTGCATGTTTGAGTGTGTGTGTGTGTTTGAGTGTGTGTGAGGACTGCATTTTTTATATAGCGCTTTGAGTGTGTGTGAGAGAGTGTGTGTGAAAGTGTGTGAGAGAGTGTGTGTGAGAGTGTGTGAGAGAGAGAGTGTGTGTGTGTGTTTGAGTGTGTGTGAGGGAACATGACAGCGTTTACTGTATTTCGCCTGATGCTCTGAGATGACACTCATTTATGATGTGTGTGTGTTTGTGAGTGTGTGAGAGAGTGTGTGTGAGTGTGTGTTTGAGTGTGTGTGAGGGAACATGAGAGCGTTTATTGTGTTTCGCCTGACGCTCTGAGTGTGTGAGTGTTTGAGTGTGTGTGTGTGTGTGTTTGAGTGTGTGTGTTTGAGTGTGTGTGAAAGTGTGTGAGAGAGTGTGTGTGAGAGTGTGTGAGAGAGAGAGTGTGTGTGTGTGTGTGTTTGAGTGTGTGTGAGGGAACATGACAGCGTTTACTGTATTTCGCCTGATGCTCTGAGATGACACTCATTTATGATGTGTGTGTGTTTGTGACTGTGTGAGAGAGTGTGTGTGTGTGAGAGTGTGTGATAGAGTGTGTGTGAGAGAGAGTGTGTGTGTGTGTGTGTGTGTGTGTGTGTGTGTGTGTGAGTGTGTGTGTTTGTGAGTGTGTGTGAGTGAGTGAGAGTGTGTGTGAGTGTGTGAGAGAGTATGTGTGAGTTTGTGTTTGTGAGTGTGTGTGTGTGAGAGAGTGTGTGAGTGTGTGAGAGAGAGTGTGTGTTTGTGTGTGAGAGAGTGCGTGAGTGCGTTTGAGTGTGTGTGTGTGTGTGAGTGTGTTTGAGTGTGCGTGTGTGAGTGTTTGAGTGTGTGTGAGGGAACATGACAGCGTTTATTGTGTTTCGCCTGACGCTCTGAGTGTGAGTGTGTGTGTCTCATTAGCTGCATAAACTACCACTAACTAACAATGAGCAAGATGTGTTACAGTATTTACTAAACTCTGCTAATGTTAGTTTATAACAATCCAAATGTTCAAAGTTCATTAAGTAATTTTAACACGCAATGGATACTTTACTTTAAGGTGACGCAGTCACAGTACACCGCACTTACTCAGACTAATGTAGCACATTAAAAACCTCATTGTATTGTGTTACTGTTGAACTGCTGGATGGAAACTGAGCTTCTGACATCGTTTAATAAGTGCCTGAAGAGTCAACAACACTAGGCTATAGGGAACTGCTCTGAGATCAACAGGACCGAAATCAGTTTCCTTAAGACATTAGCATCACAAACATGAACACAACTAGACAACAGGTCCTGCTAATGGCAGCCTCACAGGATGATCCAGACTGAAACTCAAGTTTTAAATCTAACACTTGTCTGGCCGCCCACTAGAGGGCAGTGTCTCGCCGCATTCAACTCAACACAGCCCATACGCACGTGTGCTGTAGGCCGCCTCGCACTGCAGAGACATGATCTGGAACTTCTCCTCGTCCGCCTCCACCTCCAGGTGGGCCAGGTACTGCTTCACCTTGCGGGCCATCTGGGCGTCCTCGTACAGCTTCTTGGCGTTGAGCAGAGAGCTGCGGCGCACGCGCTTCTTGTGATTGCCCTGGACGTCCAGCAGGTTTGAGTTGGTGCTGCCCTGACTCAGAGACCTGAGGAGCAGATGAGGAGTCAGACAAGGCCTAGCAAACCTCAGAGTCAGCGCAGACACGTCCCTGTGGGCGGCTGCGCGCTAACACACGGGAAGACATTCACAAACAGAAATGCTATCACACATAAATGAGACTTGACAATGTGCGATACAGCACAAGCGTTTCTCCTGGTCTTGCAAACGTGAACAATAGACCTTTCTCACAACTTCCGTATTTGCGACCGGAAATACGCAATCGTCGTGGTGATCTTCTTCCTCCCCGGGCAGGGCTACAAATGGCGCAAGCAACGAGCAAGTGTGATTGTAGCTTACGGGGCTGTTCTTGTTATTCCCAAAAGCATCCATATCTGTCGTTTCATGCCTTCCCTGTTGATGGTGGAGTTTGAGGGAAATGGATTAAGGCTATCCTGCGGGATGAAGGACCAAACTTCCCTGCTCATGTCCTAACTTACAAGCCTTTCAACGCAAAGCGGCATATGACACACCTCTGTGGGGAAATATAAAACGCTTTCTTTTTAACTAATATTTATATTTATATATAACCATTATTAACTGAAATCTATTTAAATGTTTCTCAGGCTGTTCACTGACTACTAAAATAAACACGCATGCTTAAATGGATGTTGCCTCGTGAGTCGTGTATATATTTTTTATTTAAAAAATGTATGTTATTTTATTTAACCCTTTAACTGTCACCCCCCTTTTTGAGAATACACATGAACATGCACTATCCAAACTTAAAGGGCTGTAATTCAAGACCGCTTTGACCAAAGTTTGGTCTTGTTTTAAAGACGACACTCTGCAGATTATTGCTGAAGTGAAAGCAATTCAAAATATGAAAGTATGAAAGAGTTATGGAAGTTTAAATTTACTGTAAATGAAAAATACTGTTATTTCATATAAAATATATATTTTACAAAAAGAATTTACTCTAAAATTACTATAAAATCAAAGCCATATGTCTAACCAATTTGTGTTCCAAATTTGAAGTTGATATCACAAGAATTAAAGTTCCCATGAGATGTTGTTTAGGGTGCTGTACCAGAAACAGCCACCAGGTGTCATTCACATTCCATTTATTGTTTTTTAGATGCATTTTCCTGTAAATTTCCGGCCAAATATCACTTCCATCACAAAACAGTCACTAAATATGGACCCTTGAGACTCAGAGCTTTCCGACAATATGTGTTTTGTCAAGATTGGAAAAGATTTTGAATATAAAGTAGCTAAAATAATTGTTGTAATATGAAACATGACGCCGCCCACTAGGGGAGGAGCCCGCTAGAATAATTTAGAGTAAGGTTTCCATGGTAACACAATGTCCAATTTCAAAACGGTTTTCACAGGATGAATTTTGAGTTTGTAAGCTTTCAAATGATACCTAATTTATGGTAATTACTTAAATATATGACACAAAAAAAGACGATCAAAAAAAGAGCACCAGGCGTCCCACCTGTGGGACGGTGACAGTTAAGGAAATTCACTTTTGCAAAATGCCTCCATACATATTGTGAATTTATTTTGTTTTAAAACATAACGTGATGTTAATCCACATTTTGTATTATATTGTACACATATAGTATTATAGTCTTTTAAAATAAAAACATATAATTTTATTAAAAGTATTATGCTGTATGTTAAAAAATTAAATTGTGCACACTGCGTGATGTTTAAACTATTTTGAACTGTAGCCAATGTCCGCACAAACAAGATATGATCTTGGTCAAGGAAGACGTCATGTAACGCTGGTTCTTCGTAATATGAGACTTATGTATGTCTGATGACAATATTGAACTTTTAAAAGGCTGCTTTGCGTCGACGGACTGGGAACTGTTTCATGAGATGGACATTGAGGTTGCCACAGAAACCATGACTGATTATATTAATTTTTGTGTAGATACAGTTGTAGAGAAGAAAAATGTAACTATATTTCCTAATAACAAAAGTTATATAACAAAAGAAGTTAAAAAGTGCTTAAACAGGAAGAAGTGGGCTTTTATTAACCAAGATAAAATTGAATTAAAATTAGTCCAAAAGGAATTAAATTTGTTATTGAAAGGGGCAAGGAAAAAACATAGGGATACTATAGAACAAAACTTTAATTCAGGGGACTCTAGAAAACTGTGGAATGCTATGAAGGTAGTAACTAATATGGCACCCCCTAGGAAAAAGCTTATTACCAGCAACGACCAGCAAAAAGCAGATGACCTGAATGATTTTTTTCTTAGGTTTGAGTCATCGGCAGAACCAATTTGTACTCTGGACTATATTACATGTGACTCAGGTCAAAGGTTAGAGGTTACACCAGAAAGAGTAAGGGCGTTATTTAGAGGGGTATGTACTAAAAAATCTACAGGTCCTGATGGAATTTCTGCTTTTCTGCTAAAAACTTGTGCTAATGAGCTTACTTCAGCATTCTGCCCCATCTTTCAGAAATCTTTAGACTCACATATTATTCCATCCTTGTGGAAAAAAACTATAATTACGCCAGTTCCTAAGACAGCTTGCCCAGTTGAGAATTGTGATTTTAGACCTGTGGCTTTGACTTCAAATATTATGAAATGCTTTGAAAAGCTTGTTGTATCTGTTTTAAAGGATCAGGTTAAATCATTCCTTGACCCATTTCAGTTTGCATACAAGGTTGGAAGGGGCACTGAAGATTCTATTAATTGCATCACTCATTTGGTTAATAGCCATTTAGAAGATTCACATGCATATGCCCGTTTACTTTTTATAGATTTTAGCTCAGCGTTTAATACACTTCAACCCAAGATACTGATAAAAAAGTTGATAGAGTTAAACGTAAATCCATTCTGCATTAAGTGGTTCTATTCGTTCTTAACTAATCGGACACAACAGGTCAGAGTTAACAACTCTTATTCTGAAGTGAAAACCATTAATACAGGGGCCCCGCAAGGTTGTGTCAGTTCACCCATTTTATTTACACTTTATACAAATGATTGTGTTGCTAGTCAGGAGAATACATTTTTCATCAAATTTTCTGATGATACTGCAATACTGAGTTTATTGAATAGAAAAACGAAACCTTTGCAGTACTTTTTTGATGTTGACAGGTTTGTAGGCTGGTGTGATTCTAATTCTTTGCTTTTAAATGAAAGAAAGACTGCTGAAATGATTTTCGATCCTAGATCTGTGGGGGATCACAGTCCTGTGATAATACATGGTCATATTATTGAACAGGTCTCTTCAATCAAATATTTAGGTGTTTATGTAGACAACTTACTATGCTGGTCTCCTCACATTAACAGTCTGTGCTCTAGACTACAGCAAAGGTTATACTTCTTGCGAAGGTTAAAAGTGTTTGGGGTGAATCAGAAGATCTTGTTTCTGTTTTATCAGTCCGTATTTGAAAGTTTAATAAGGTATGGTATCACTGCTTGGTATGGGAATCTGACTGTTCAATTAAAATCGAAATTAGCACGACTTGTACATACAGCTCATAAAATTATAGGGTTGGAGGATAAACGAACCATACAAGAGCTGTACGAGGCATCTATTTTTAAGCAAGCTAAGAAAATTGTTGCCGATGACACACACATTTTACACATTCATTTTAATTTGTTACCATCAAGGAGACGTTTTAGGGTTTTGAAGTGTAAGCTAAATCGTTACAAAAATTCTTTTGTGCCAACTGCGGTCAAAATTTTAAATAGGGAATCTTATGCCTGAGATATATGCTGTATTTCATAAATTAGAATGGTTTCGTATGTATGTATGTATTGTGTGCTGGCCGTGACATGATGTCTAAGACAAATTTCCCAGGAATGGGACAATAAAGTATATTCTATTCTATTCTATTCTATGTAAATAGGCCTAATTGTTCATTTCCATCTAATGTAATTATTTGGCAAATCCATTAGCGAAGTTGTGTAGACTCGCTGATCCATTTTCTCTTGGCCGGGTATGCTTTTCTGATGTGTTGGCGCTTGACAGGAACTCCGGTTTCACAACGATTACATATTTCCGGTTTTTGTGAGAAAGGTCTATGACAACTCATTTTTTGTGAGATTGTGTTTTTTTTAAGGATTAGTTCACTTTTAAATGAACTTTTGCTGATAATTTACTCACCCCCATGTCATCCAAGATGTCCATGTCTTTCTTTCTGCAGACGAAGAGAAATGAAGGTTTTTGATGAAAACATTTCAGGATATTTCTCCATATAATGGACCTCAATGGGCTCCGAATGAGTTTCAGTGCAGCTTCAAAGGGCTTTAAACGCCACCAGACGATGAATAAGGGTCTTATCTAGCCAAACCATCAGTTTCTGTGAGAAACCCAGCAGTATTTGTTAGTGATGGGGAGGAGTCGACTCCAAAAGAGTGGATTCCTGGACTCTGAATAGCCCCTGGGGTCGACTCCAGCACAGGGATCGACTCTCGGTGTCGACTCTGTTGCTGTGTCCGAAGTCGCTCACTTGTTTAATAATTCTCTAATCCCTATAAAGTGCATGGCAGTTGAGTGCACTATAAGCAAGGAGTGAATGAAATGAAGCGAGGAATTCAGACACTGACGTAAAACATCGCATCAGAAACTCACACACATTTATTTGAGTGCTTACTTTAGAAATAGAAAACAGTCACAGCGACTTTAGTTTGTAATTATACACAGGCTTCCTCCATGCTAGCTTTAGTTTCATTGAGAGTGCCTATTAATGCAATAAATATAAATGTGGTTTTCTATGGTTAACCTTGTGTTCATAATCATTAAACTAAATCCTAAAAAAAAAACCTCACATCAAGAAGAAACACATGAATAAGTGTACATTATTATATTTATACCTTTAACTCACCTTTTAAGACAATGATCATGTGCGTTTAGCCCCATCACTCGACAACAGCTTTTTTCATGACTTTTTTTTCCTGTGTAAAATTAGGTATCGGCAACAGCTATAGGGAGAAACGCTGATAGCCTCATCAATCATCGCTAAATTGGACTAAATTGGACTCATTTGGACGATCACGCTAAAAGGAGCGAGGTTTTAATAAGGGGATTTTAAGGCTTCGTGTTGGGAAATAATTTAAGTGTGTAGCAACTGCAATTTTGTCTTCTTTCTGACCCTGTTTTGATGTAAAGTAAATGGAGTCGATTCCATAGACTCCTACAGTGGGAGTCGGGAATTGGAGTTGACTCCAAAAAACCTGGAATCGAACATCCCTAGTTAGTATTTATGCTATTATTTTACCTCTTATCAGACGAACGTGATCATCTCTCAGCTCCGCCATAACTTCCGCTTAGTGAGGTCAAAATATGAGCCTGGTCATAGATATATCCACGCTCGTATTTGACCTCACTTAGCGGAAGTTATGGCGGAGCTCAGAGATGATCACGTTCGTCTGTGGTAAAATAATAGCATAAATACTGCTGATGGTTTGGCTAGATAAGACCCTTATTCATCGTCTGGTGTCATGGAGCTGCACTGAAACTCATTCGGAGCCCATTGAAGTCCATTAAATGGAGAACAATCCTGGAATGTTTTCATCAAAAATCTCGACTGAAGAAAGAAAGACATGGACATCTTGGATGGCATGGGGGTGAGTAAATTATCAGCAAAAGTTTATTTAAAAGTGAACTAATCCTTTAAGAAATTAATAATATTATCCAGGAAGGACACATTAAATTGATCAAAGGTGATGTCTAATATAATGTCCATTTCAATGAAATGCTGTTTTTTTTTTACTTTCTATTCATCAAAAAATCCTGAATGCATTAAATCTGAATGTTTTCAACACTGATAATAATCATAAATGTATGTTGAGCAGCAAATCCTCATATTAGAGTGATTTGTGAAGGATCATGTGACACTGAAGACTGGAGTAATGATGATAAATTTGCATACACTATATTGCCAACAGTTTTGTGACGCCTGCCTTTACATGCACATGAGCTTCCCATTCTCCATCCGTAGGGTTTAATATGGAGTCACCACCCTTTGCAGCTCTAACAGCTTCAGCTCTTCTTTCCTCAAGGGTTAGGAGTGTGTTTATGGGGATTCTTCTAGAAGAGCATTTGTGATGTTGGACGAGAAGGCCTGGCTCTCAGTCTCCGCTCTAATTCATCCCAAAGGTGTTCTATCGGGTTGAGGTCAGGACTCTGTGCAGGCCAGTCCAGTTCCTCCACACCAAACTCGCTCATCCATGTCTTTATGGAGCGATGCTTTGTGCACTGGAGCGCAGTCATGCTGGGACACTCAGCTTCAGGACTCAAGTTCCTCCACACCAAACTCCTCATCCATGTCTTTATGGAGCGATGCTTGTGCACTGGAGCGCAGTCATGCTGGGACAGGAAGGGGCCGTCCCCAAACTGATCCCACAAAGTTGGGAGCATGAAATTGTCCAAAATGTCTTGGTGAAGCGTTAAGAGTTCCTTTCACTGGAACTAACCCCTGAAAAACAACCCCACCCAATAATCCCCCCTCCACCAAACTTTACACTTGGCACAATGCAGTCAGGCGAGTCCCGTTCTCCTGGCAACCGCATAACCCAGACTCGCCCATGGGATTGTCAGACAGAGAAGCGTGATTGGTCACTCAGAGAACACGTCTCACTGCTCTAGAGTTCAGTGGTGGCGCGCTTTACCCCACTGCATCCCATGCTTTGCATTGCACTTGGTGACGTAAGGCTTGGATGAGCTGCTCGGCCATGGAAACCCATTCCATGAAGCTCTGCACACTGTTCTTGAGCTCATCTGAAGGCCACAGGAGTTTGGAGCTCTTGACTCTGCAGAAAGTTGGCGACTTCTGTGACCCTCAGCATGCGCTGACCCCGCTCTGTGATTTCACTTCGTGGCTGAGTTGCTGTTGTTCCCAATCGCTTCCGCTTTGTTATAACACCACTAACAGTTGAGCGTGGAGTATTTAGTATAATATTTGGACTTATACCACGCTTGAGTTCTCTGAGCTCCTGAGAGCGGCCCATTCTCTCACTGATGTGTGTAGAAGCATCTGCAGGACTAGAGCTTGAGTTCTCTGAGCTCCTGAGAGCGGCCCATTCTCTCACTGATGTGTGTAGAAGCGTCTGCAGGACTAGAGCTTGAGTTCTCTGAGCTCCTGAGAGCGGCCCATTCTCTCACTGATGTGTGTAGAAGCGTCTGCAGGACTAGAGCTTGAGTTCTCTGAGCTCCTGAGAGCGGCCCATTCTCTCACTGATGTGTGTAGAAGCGTCTGCAGGTCTAGAGCTTGAGTTCTCTGAGCTCCTGAGAGCGGCCCATTCTCTCACTGATGTGTGTAGAAGCGTCTGCAGGACTAGAGCTTGAGTTCTCTGAGCTCCTGAGAGCGGCCCATTCTCTCACTGATGTGTGTAGAAGCGTCTGCAGGACTAGAGCTTGAGTTCTCTGAGCTCCTGAGAGCGGCCCATTCTCTCACTGATGTGTGTAGAAGCGTCTGCAGGACTAGAGCTTGAGTTCTCTGAGCTCCTGAGAGCGGTCCATTCTCTCACTGATGTGTGTAGAAGCGTCTGCAGGACTAGAGCTTGAGTTCTCTGAGCTCCTGAGAGCGGCCCATTCTCTCACTGATGTGTGTAGAAGCGTCTGCAGGTCTAGAGCTTGAGTTCTCTGAGCTCCTGAGAGCGGCCCATTCTCTCACTGATGTGTGTAGAAGCGTCTGCAGGTCTAGAGCTTGAGTTCTCTGAGCTCCTGAGAGCGGCCCATTCTCTCACTGATGTGTGTAGAAGCGTCTGCAGGCCTAGAGCTTGAGTTCTCTGAGCTCCTGAGAGCGGCCCATTCTCTCACTGATGTGTGTAGAAGCGTCTGCAGGTCTAGAGCTGGAGTTCTCTGAGCTCCTGAGAGCGGCCCATTCTCTCTCTGATGTGTGTAGAAGCGTCTGCAGGTCTAGAGCTGGAGTTCTCTGAGCTCCTGAGAGCGGCCCATTCTCTCACTGATGTGTGTAGAAGCGTCTGCAGGTCTAGAGCTGGAGTTCTCTGAGCTCCTGAGAGCGGCCCATTCTCTCTCTGATGTGTGTAGAAGCGTCTGCAGGACTAGAGCTTGAGTTCTCTGAGCTCCTGAGAGCGGCCCATTCTCTCACTGATGTGTGTAGAAGCGTCTGCAGGTCTAGAGCTTGAGTTCTCTGAGCTCCTGAGAGCGGCCCATTCTCTCACTGATGTGTGTAGAAGCGTCTGCAGGTCTAGAGCTTGAGTTCTCTGAGCTCCTGAGAGCGGCCCATTCTCTCACTGATGTGTGTAGAAGCGTCTGCAGGTCTAGAGCTTGAGTTCTCTGAGCTCCTGAGAGCGGTCCATTCTCTCACTGATGTGTGTAGAAGCGTCTGCAGGTCTAGAGCTTGAGTTCTCTGAGCTCCTGAGAGCGGTCCATTCTCTCACTGATGTGTGTAGAAGCGTCTGCAGGACTAGAGCTTGAGTTCTCTGAGCTCCTGAGAGCGGTCCATTCTCTCACTGATGTGTGTAGAAGCGTCTGCAGGACTAGAGCTTGAGTTCTCTGAGCTCCTGAGAGCGGCCCATTCTCTCACTGATGTGTGTAGAAGCGTCTGCAGGTCTAGAGCTTGAGTTCTCTGAGCTCCTGAGAGCGGCTCATTCTCTCACTGATGTGTGTAGAAGCGTCTGCAGGTCTAGAGCTTGAGTTCTCTGAGCTCCTGAGAGCGGTCCATTCTCTCACTGATGTGTGTAGAAGCGTCTGCAGGACTAGAGCTTGAGTTACACACCTGTGGCCATGAAGGGAGTGAACACCTGAACTCAGGGATGTGGAGGGGCGGCACAATACTTCTGGCAATATAGTGTAACAGCTGTTTTACATTGGCCTAATGTTTCTATTTGTGAAAGTCCTTCCATTTCTTTGCCAGTCAGAGCAAACGATGACTACAGCAGCGGCCATGCAACGCATTCAGCTCCATCAATGCACATTAATAGATTAAAACAGACAGGCATGATCTGTTACATGTAGGTCAATGATGAGGATGAGAGGAAGAAAGGAAGAGTTGCAGGAGTTGGTGTGTCCAGGTTAACGGTCATGACACATTCAGGACATGCAGGACAGCACACTTACCCTAAACTCTTCCACCTCTTCTTCCTGTAAGCAAAGCCAATGAGAGAACAGCAGAGAACAGGTGAGGAGAAGGAGAGACACTCAGACAGACAGAAACCACCAGCACCACAGACAGAGACAGATCACCGGCCGGAGTCCTGAACACGCTCGCGTTCACACACAGTTGGGTTATTTACAGGAGTGACAACCACATTCTGTAACCGAACTCACACCGGTACATTTCCGTTATACAGCACGAGAGCGCTCGTGGAGTTTGTTTTGACACGTGACACTCATATCATTATTAAGTCATTGATGTGTTGGAGGAGAACCGCAGTGCGTTAGCCGTCGAGGCTGAGAGGACGCTAACATTAGTCTCTCAAAAGGTTAAAACAACGTGACAAACACGCACACAAATGTTTAATGTCAGGATTGTTCAAATATATTTGCATTCGTTTAGAGGGAGGAAAGAAGAGAGGGAGAGGGAGGAAAGGAGAGAGGGAGGAAAGAAGAGAGGGAGAGGGAGGAAAGGAGAGAGGGAGAGGGAGGAAAGGAGAGAGAGAGGAAAGGAGAGAGAGAGGAAAGGAGAGAGAGAGGAAAGGAGAGAGAGAGGAAAGAAGAGAGGGAGAGGGAGGAAAGGAGAGAGGGAGGAAAGAAGAGAGGGAGAGGGAGGAAAGGATAGAGGGAGGAAAGAAGAGAGGGAGAGGGAGGAAAGGAGAGAGGGAGGAAAGGAGAGAGGGAGAGGGAGGAAAGGAGAGAGGGAGGAAAGAAGAGAGGGAGAGGGAGGAAAGGAGAGAGGGAGAGGGAGGAAAGGAGAGAGAGAGGAAAGAAGAGAGGGAGGAAAGGAGAGAGAGAGGAAAGGAGAGAGAGAGGAAAGAAGAGAGGGAGAGGGAGGAAAGGAGAGAGGGAGGAAAGAAGAGAGGGAGGAAAGGAGAGAGAGAGGAAAGGAGAGAGAGAGGAAAGAAGAGAGGGAGAGGGAGGAAAGGAGAGAGGGAGGAAAGAAGAGAGGGAGAGGGAGGAAAGGATAGAGGGAGGAAAGGAGAGAGA